>RJWH01003679.1:0-139335 GCA_004363575.1 Solenodon paradoxus
TTTTATTATAGTAACTTATTCTACACATTAAAATAAACTCCTCTGTGTAGACTCCCCATATGTATGGGTTCCCCATTCCTCAGACACATGTCAACATACCCTGCCCTCCACCATGTCACCATTGTCCAGTGGACTCTGCCACCAGTTGTCCCCTCCCCCATCCCATTCCCTGTTGGTCACCTCAGTTCTATTGCAAGTGTCCAAGCGTTGATTTTGTTTCATCTGTACCTTTGTTTTGTCTGTTCACGTTCCACCGACGAGTGAGGTCATCTGGTGTCATCTTTCTTCTTTTGACTTGTTTCACTGAGCATCATTCCCTTTAGATCCATCCATGTTGAGTCAAATGACAGGATTTCAAATTTCAGGGCTGTGTAGTATTCCATTGTATATATATGTACTACATCTTTATTCATCATCTGATGTTGGACACTTAGGTAATTTCTAGGTCTTAGCTATTGTGCATAGGGCTGCAGTAAACACAGGGGGAGCATAAATCTCTTTGAATGAGTATTTTTCTATCTTTTGCGTAAACACCCAACACTGGGATACAAGTTTGAATGGGATTGCCATCCTCAAGTTTTTGAGGAGCCTCCATATTGATTTCCATTAAGGATTCATCAACTTTCACACCCAACCTCAGTGTCCAAAGTTTCCAGTTAGATCTTTGGGTTGTAGGAGATGGGGAGCCACAAACTAGGGGGTTAATGAGTGGATGATTGTATGACAGTCACCAATTTCCCCCATGACTAATTTCACATCATTAGTCCCATTGCTTCTTTTTGTCTCTAATCTCCCTCACATCCAATGGACTTAGCAGAAGCTCCCCCAGTCTCAGCTCGGACACCAGGCTGAGTCCTCAGGAGTGGGCAGTCCCTTCCAGAATTTGCATCTTCCTTCCTCCTCTGATCACACTGGTTTCAGGAAGCAAGATAGGGCCATAGAAAAAAAGCTGAGCACAGATGTGGCTCAGCTTGCATTTACTGAGACATTTGCTCCAAGGAAAAAAATAATGCAGGTTAGCAGGTGTCTTGATAATAAGGGGAATTATTATAGGTTTAGTGGCCTGGGAAGCCTCTGTGACATTTGAGCAGAGACCTGGGTGAAGGGAGAGAGTGAATATGGAAAAACGGAGAAGAAATTGTGGGCTTCCAGCAGAGGGAATAACAAGTATAAGACTCTGAGAAGACTACTGAGTTAGTACTCTGTTAGTGTCTGCAAGAGAAATGTTTTTATCCAAAGAAGTTACTCTCTCAGCGTGGAATCTCAGCCCATGAAGTCAGGAAGGAGACAGATTTTCTTTTTTTAAAAATAGTTCATTGAGGTGCACCCTGGTGGAGTAGTGGTTAGGTCTGCTGTCTCCAGGGGAAAACAGTCCATGTACATCCCAAGGACACGGGTTTGCATCCCAGGCGAGGGGGGAACCACTTCCTGCCTGTCTTCATTCCTGCCTGCACCTTCCCTTTAAACAAAAAAGAGTTTTGCAATGGAAGGCTGATGGATAATGACTTGTTCCCCCATCATTATGTATTTTTACTTAATTGCTCACATTGAGGTCTCCTCCTGGCCTCCGGTCTTGAACCCAGGACCTTGGAATGGTTGTGGGACGGCTCCCAGGCGCACTAGATCGCTTGACCACCAGGGGGCGCCCCCCACTGCAAAATTTATTTTCATCTTGAGAAACTGCGCTAACAACAGGCTTGATGTCCCTTTGTTTGAGGTGAGGCTGACCGACTATCAGGTGGCATCTAGTACACTCATGCTGTGTCATCACCACCTCTCTCTCGTTTCAAGGCATTTCATCACCCCAAAAGGAAATCACGTGCTCATTAACAGCCACTCCCGAGTTCCCCTCCCACCAGTCCCTGGAAACCACAAATCCATTTCTGTTGCTACAGATCAACCTCTTCTGGGTATTATGCCTACGTGGAATCATAACCTATTTTGTGTCTGCATTTTTTTCTCTGAAGCTAATGTGTTCAAAGTTATTCATGGTGTCACTGCACCACCCCTTTCGTGGCTAAATAAGATTGTATTATAAGGATGGATCACTTTTCATTGATCCGTCTGTGGGTGGGTGTGTGCGATCAGACCCTCCCCCCACCCCAGTGGTTCCGGTGGGACCTTTTCTAAGGTGTCCTGAGCAGGCATTTTCCCCCCCAATATGTGATATCTTGGTTTGTGAAACCAAAGCATAATTAACCCTTATGACAAATTCCTAGGTAGGAAGTCCTTTCCAGAGATAACTTTTTTTTTTTTTCAATCGTCAGAGAAACCTTTCCGAAGGCAGCACAAAAGTCTCAAGCGCAGGTTTAGTCCCAGGAATTCATCTGCCGTCACCTGCTCCCACGACTCCCCCTCCTCCTCTCTCCTCCCCCGCCCTCCCATTCCTGCCAACCGGAGCTACCGTATTCTGCCGCGTATCACGCACACGGTTTTTGCCCATTTGTGAAGGAATAATAAGGATGTGCATTACACCTGGGTAGTACGAATCCCGTATCTATACAAATGCTTTTAATGCTTTGATTCATGCTTTTATTTTATGTATACTTATGAGTTAACAATGTAGCTCTAGAAATCAATAATACCAGTTTGCAAAATCAGACCCATCAGTTTTAGAATACCAAAAAAAAAAAAAAAAAAAAAAGATGTGTAACTATAAACACATTTAAATTTGAATTAAAAAGTTAAAACAAGAAATTTTTTTTCCTCTGAACGTGTGGCCCCCCCCAAACCTGAGTGGGCATTATACACGGAGAAATACGGTAAGTTTGCAGTCATGCAAATTCTCTATTTGAATGTGGCCTTTTCTCCTGCTGACTCTGCCAGATGTGTATTTATTTTTTGGGACAACCTGTGAAGAATCTCAGAGAACTGGGGGAATTTTTCCTACTCTCCAAAAGATATTTGAGTCCTGTCCACCTTTTGGCTGTGCGAATATTGCCTGCTTGCGGACGCGCGCGCGCGCGTGTGTGTGAATATATATCTATAGATATCTATCTATAGATATAGATATGTATTCATATATATATGCACACTTTATAAGGACAAGCTTACAACAGAGACCCAATGGCTGCAAAGTTAAAATTATTTGCTCCCTGGTCCTTCACCAAGAACATTGTAAAACCATGTGGCTGATGTTTCTTAAGGGAGAGGTGCAGTCAGGAATGAAGGCAGGCAGAGGGAGAGGGCGGAGAAGCATTTAAATTTATATTTATGTAATTGCTTATTTGGGTTGTCCCCCTGGCCCTGGGACATGAACCAGGGGACCTTGGGACAGAGGGTGGACTGTGCCTGGAGGACTTACCCGCTAAGCCAGCAGGGGGCGCCATGGTGAATTTTGAGTTATCTATTCTGCAAGATTTGATACTGTTACTAAACTTGCTATTGAGCTGCACCCTCTTGAGAGAGACGGCACTGCTATACCCTGGAAAAACATGGTATTATGTGCAAGTACTTGGTCTAGTATAGTAATGCTAATGGCTATGCCTGTTTTCTGTGCACCTGTTATTCTGCTAAGTGCATTCCAGGGTGTGTCTTCTTAGTCCTCATGATGACTATGTGAAGTAAATGTAGCACTTTTTACTAGTTGAGGAAACCCAGGGTCAAAGAGGCTGTCACATCTTAAGGTCACTAGCAAAGTTTGTTTCAACTTCCTATCAAGCAGTAACACTGCTTCTATTTCCACATAGTCTTTTATTTGGCCTATATCCTTCAGCACTCTCTCTCCTTCCAGAACCTTCTTCTTTCTCAAAGGCGTGGGCCTGGAAGTTCCTTTTCTTCCTTCTCTCGCCTCTTAGACACATACTTCCTTCAAATTCTGTTTCCTGTTTGCCTGGGCTCCGGGGGAAGGGGGCCCGTGTTTGGGGGTACGTATGATGACTTAGGATTTTTCTTGAAAAGTTTTTTCACTTTAATATTCCCATCTGGTTCTGCTTTCCTGAATGAGGTCGAGGGAAATAGTTCCTCTCTAGTTGGTTCTTCTGTCTCTTGTGAGATGGAATGACAAGTAAAAGCATTTGGGGAAGTGGCTTGGAGCTCAGCCAGAATCTGGTGCAGAAATTTGCAGCAAATCTACTCTAAGAGAAATGGAAAAGCAAGCTATCATGCCTTCACACAGTAGAATGCTATACAGCTTTGAAAGAATTCAGCTGACTATTTCTGAGCATCCCAGAGAAAGGATTTCCAAGAAGCCTTATCAGGTAGGGCTGCAGTTAGGAAAGAGAAACTACCAGCTTTTGCAAACTCATTTTTATTTTGAAGGAAGTAAAGATTTTGATGGCTTCTTGACTGTCTAAGGTTTAATATATTTATCCTCTGCGGATGTGTGTAAGAAACTTAAAATACATGCCATGCAATCTCTTTCTATAGCACGAAATAATTTGGTTCCATTCTATATAGCTTGCAGAGTAAAGCAATTTATATAGCACGGACAGTAAAATAATTGGGCAGAAAAGCGGGCATTCTTTATTTTGAAGTCAGTCTTATCAACTTTACTGAGGAATGACTGACAGACAACACACTGACTTCCTTTCACAGTGTATGATTTAATGAGTTTGGACAAGATTCTGACTGAGCTCTTCCTCCTAAATGTCCCCGAATGTCACCCATTCCTCTCCCCATGCTGGGCCTTAGGCAACCACTGATTTCTTCTTCCTCCCTATTTCTGCTGGCATCTTCTAGAATGTTCTATAATCAGACCCTGCAATGGTTAATGTCACACATGAAGCGAATTGTCCTGTGTTCACACAACAGCATGCCAGGCCAGCTCAGAAGAAAGCAGTGAACTATTTCTGGCTAAAATAAAGTTGACACACAAAAATTGGCTAAACTAGTTTTGGACTAGACCAGCCTTTTGGTTAGACTTGAGGCTTTAGTCTTGAGGCTGCTGCGGTGGAATCAAAGGTGTGATAAACTTTTCAATCAGTAGATGAGGAAGAAGACAATCCACCAGAATGTGGGTGGGCCTCGTCCAATCAGCCAAAGGTTTTAAGAGCAAAGATTAAAGTTTCCCGAATTCTCCCCGGTTTCCAGACCTTGGACTTAAGACTGAAATATCGACTATTACCGAGTCTCTAGCCTGCTTTGTTGTCCACAGATACTGGTTTTATCACAAGTGCGTAAGCCAGTTCCTTAAAATCAGCTCCCTCTCCTACCCCTTCCCTCTTTTCCCCTCCCCTCCTCTCCCCTCCCCTCCCTTCTCTTCTCTCCTCATCTCTCCTCTCTTCTACTTTTCTCCCCTCTCAGATCCTGCCCTCCCTTCCCTTCCCTTCCCTTCCCTTCCCCTCCCCTCCCTTCTCCTCTCCTCTCCTCATCTCTCCTCTCCACTCATCTCTCCTTATCTCCCTTCCCCTCCCCTTCCCTCTCCTCCCTTCTCCTTCACCTCTTAGTTTTTTGCCCTTTGGAGAAGCCTGGCTAACCCAGAACTCTTCAGACCTTGGTCTTCTTGCTGGGGGCTGGGAAGGTTCAGTAGATTGGGACATTCATCAAGGTCTCTTTCTTTCTTCTTCTTCATTGTTTTTTTTCATTTTTTAGGTTACAGCAGCCAGCAAAATTACTTTCCTGTAACACGAATCTCCAAAACTTTGGCAAACAGCAGACAAATAGACATAGATTGTACTATTTGTTGGGATTGGGAGGCAGAGAGGAGGGTCCTAACCTGGAGGAGGAGTCAAGGAAAGCTTCCTGGAGGAGGTGATATTTACACAGAAAAAACTTTCTGGAGAGGTGGTATTTCCATGGGGAGGATTCCTAGAGGGTGGTATTTATCCAGGAAAGTTTCTTGGAGAAGGTAACATTTATGTAGGAAAGGTTTCTGGAGGAGGTAACATTTAAATGGGAAGGTTTCCTGGTGGAGGTGATATTTATCCAGGAAGTCTTCTTGGAGACGGTGATATTTACACAGAAAAGGCTTCCTGGAGGAGGTGGTATTGACATGAGAAGGATGAATAGGATTTTCGATGAGCACACATTTCTGGCTTGGGGTCAAGACACAGCTTGTTTTGTACAGTGGAGACTTCTTCCCCCACACTGGAAGGAGGCTATACGTGAGGATTTTTGCCCATGGGTTTAGTGAGGGAATTTTTCCCAGAACTGGCCTGAAGGTAACAGGAGAGGACGGGGAAGAATCCAAGCCAGGAGGTGATCTCAGCTGGAGTCAGGCTGGAGCCTGACGCCGCCGTGGGGAGCCGTCAGCCATCAGCGTCTGACACGGGGAGCAGGTCCCACCTTGGGACGAGGGCTGCCCTTGGCACTCTGTACCCTTCGCTTGTGTACGGTGGCCTGGGCCTGTGTTATTATGTGGCTCTTGGGCGGGACAGTTGTCAGAGAATGGGAAGCTCTGAGCTCTTCGCAGAAGCGTCGGGCACTGAGGGAGGGGCGATCTGGTTGCAGCAGGGCGGCTGAACAGGGCGTCCAAATGGGCGCGACAGGGGCTTACATTCCTTTAGAATGAATGAGATTTGGGGGGCGGGAGACCAAAGGAGAGATCAGTGCACGACTTGGCAGGGTCGTGAGGACTGTTCAGGAGCTGGGACTTCATCTTGAGGACAACAGGGAGCTATGGGTGGGGGGATGAGTGTAAGAGGGACATATCCAGTTAGGGAAGGGTTGCTCTGAATCCTCCCCGACACTGTGTGTGCTGAACGACGCCTCCAGCTTCTCCGGGATGTCTCTTCACTCTAAAGTGTCCCTTGATTTCTCCTTTCTTGTGACAGTCACAGGGGCTAGACTTCTGGAACCCACTCAGCCAGAAGCGTGCATTTCCTCTGTGGCTTTCCTCCCTTTTCATCTGCGCTCATCCTTGCATGAGCTCTGCGGTCCAGATGTGAGAGCTGTGGTCACCTCTAGGGTTTGAAGTGGTTCTGACTTTTGTACCCTCGGTCGCTCGGCAGGACCGAGAAGTCCTTCCCTGTGTGTCAGGCTCTGTTCTAGGCCCACGACCTAAACCCACTCCTGACTCACATCGGCCCCGCGAAGTAGATCTTACTCTTATTGAACCCATTGGACAGGTGGGAAAGTTGAGGCACAGAGACATGAGAACATGCCGGGAACTACACCTGACTGGTGAGCAGCTGAGGTGGCATCTGAACGCTCGTGGGGCTGCGGGGACGTCTGTTCTGGGGTCTCTTCCTCACTTCTCTGAAACATCCCACACCTCTGTTGACCCGGTTCCTTCACGTGACTGAAGGGCAGCATCCTGCGGGGTCCCCTGAAGCACAGAGGGGACAAGGAGGTGAATTTTCTCTGTGACTGCTTCGTGTGGGTCTCAGTAGTGACGGAATCGGCTCGAGGTGCCTGAGGACACTTACCTGGGCCTGATAGTTTCACGCAGACGTTTTCCGGTTAAAAGCAATGTTACTGGACATTTTGGTATTCTTCTGATTGCAGAAAGCTGTGACACTAGTCATCATGAAGAAAGGAATATTTATTATTTATAGGACCTCAAATGTGCAAACTATGGAAGGGTAGAGAGAGAGAGGGAGAGAGAGAATAGGAGGAGGAGGAGATGGAGAAGAAGGAGGAGGAGAAAGATGGAGATGGAAGACCATGCTGTGGTTTTCTTCATTTGTCTTACCAGATTGGTTGCTGGTTCAAATTTATGAATGGGGGACTTTTCTAAGCCTAAGTATGGGTTTCCTCTGCAGTCATACAGTGGGGTTATTTCTCTTATTTTAGGAAGGAGGAAACTTAGTCACAAAGAGATGAAATAGCCTTACAAAGGCTACACAGGGCTTGTTGAAACCAGATTTTAGAAACCCAAGCATTTGGCCTCCAGCGTTGGTATGCTTCAACATGATTCTCTGTTGTTTCTCAAATAATTAATGAGCGAGAGAATTTCTGTTAGTGATAATGAGTAGAAATGCTGGAGTATGGGTCTATGGACTTTGCCCACTGGTAGAATTTTTTTGAAAGGAAAGGTACAAGATAGGAATGAAAATGAGTAGGCAGGCAGGCAGGAAGTGAGAGGAGAAAGAAGCACTCTATTATTTTATTTCATTGCTCATCTTGGTTCTCCCTGGCCTGGGATGTGAACCTGGGTCCTTGGGATATGCAGACAGTGCTCTTGACCCAAGGCAGTTGACCAAACCAGTACTTGGCCAGGCCACATTGACCAGCAGGATTAATTAGAAGGGGCAGGTAACTCATGGAATCCAAATGCAAGAATGTGGCATTGTTGTTTTGGAATATTGATGATGGTGGTGGTGGTGATAAAAAAGATGGCAGGGGTGGTGGTGGTGGTGGTGTGATGTTGATGATGAGGATGGTGAGGAAGAAGGTGATGATGGTGGTGGTGGTCATGATGATGGTGGTGATGGTGATGATGGTGGCGAAGGTGAGGAGTGATGGAGAAGATGGTGGTGGTGGTGGTGATGATATGATGTTGATTATGGTGATGGTGATGAAGAAGGTGATGATTACGGTGGTGATGGTGGTGATGGTCATGATGATGGTGGTGATGGTAATGATGGTGGTGAAGGTGAGGAGTGATGGAGAAGATGGTGGTGGTGGTGTGATGTTGATTATGGTGATGGTGATGAAGAAGGTGATGATTATGAAGAAGGTGATGATTACAGTGGATAAATGAAAGAAGAAATATGTACCCCATGTGTAGAATGTGAGAAATGCTACAGCAGACATAGGATGTGAAGGAACTTACAAATGGGAATAAAAATAACGAGGAAGGCAGGCAGGGAGAAAAGATAGAGGAGGTAGAAACATTTTATTTATTTAGTTGTTCATTTTCATTTTCCCTCCTGGTCCCGGGCTATGAACCTAGGTTGTTGGGCTGTATGTGGACTGTGTCCCATACATGCCCTGGTGGCATGCTCCAAATGCTTAACATTTGAGAAAATGAGGCACCATTGGGATTAAAACTTCTGAAACAGATGTATTAACTTTGTGAGAGTTCATTGAACTATACACTTCAATTAGTTACCTTTCTCTCTAGGTCACTTACATAAAATACATACACCACAATTTCTTATTCCAAAGAGATCTTGATATGTTGTCCAAAGATATCTCACCGTACACTCAAGGGTATGTTCAGTAAGGTCACTGTTATCACTGTTGGTGAAACTAATTCTACCCATCATAACAGACAAACCTCCAACTATTGGTGGCTTCATACAAAGAAATTTAATGAATGTTGGACTTAGAGGTCAATGCTGATATTTCTTCCATGTAATGATTTGTACACAAGACTTCTTTTTTTTCATGGCTCAGTCATATTTGAGCTTCAGCGTCCTAACAGGCTGTGACAGAACAGGAAAGAAGAATAGAGAAAAGATGACCCATGTTCTCAAATCCCAGCCTTGGTCACATGACCACACCTGGATACAAGGTGAACTGGAAAATGTAGTCTGTAGCTGGGTCGTTGCCTCGTAGTGTCAAGAATGCATCATGGAAAGATAACTTGGAGTATTTTTAACTTCTTTTGGGAAGAATAACATCCTATTAGCCATTCAGTCTTGGATTATCTTTTCTAAGCTTTCACAAAGGTTACTGAAGGAATATTGTATTATTAGATCATATGGGTTCAAGGTGTGCACCATCATATATCATGTTTGTATAGAGTACACTCATCTCACCACTCACAGTCCAATTCTATCCTTCACCACAGAACCAATCATTTTTACTCAGCTTTCCCCACCTTTCCTTTCTATTCACCACGAATTTGGTCCTCTAAAGTTCATGTCTACTTTTGTTTGGTGAAGTTCTATGATATTTGACCTCCTACCTCTGACTTATTTCACCAAGCATAACCCCTCCCCCAAGGTTCACCCACATTCTTACAAATGGCAGGTCTTCACCTTTTTCATAGCTGAATAGTATTCCATCATGTACTAGACCACATCTTCTTTATCACTCATCTCTCAGGGGGCACTTATTGTGTCCAGCTCTTGGACGTTGTAAGTAGTACTGTAATAAACATGGTGGTGATAGATTTCTTTGGATGAGAGTGTTTATATTTTGGGGATAAATACCCAGAAGAGGGATAATGCAATGGTATGGAATTTCTATGTTCAATTTTTTGAGGCAGCTCCACACTACTTTCCATAATGGTTGTACACTCCCACCCACAGTACATAAGTGGCCCCTTTTCTCCTCATGGCATTGTATTTGATGTTTGGCTCCTTAACTCTCTCTCACATAGTTACGGCTGATAGCTACAATGGAATACTATACAGCTATCAAGAAGCACAAGTTGGATCTATATGGACTCCTTGGAAAATTCCCCTACACATATCCCCTTTGAAACATTTTATTATGGAACTATTTAAACATTTAAATGTAGAGAATATAGTATGACAGTCCCCTATGTACCCATGATCCAGTCTTAATATTTGATATAATTTGCTGTTCTTATTTGCCAAATCATGCTGTTAAGTGGGAAAAAGTAGTTCAACAATGCTGTCTAACAACACCTTAAGAAAATGAAAATGTAGATTTACATTAACCACTAGCTACTATGAGCACTGGCTATTGAGTACTTAAAATGTGGTTAGTATGGGTGCACCCTGATGGTGCAGGTGTTAAGTTTGTGACTGTGGTGTAATCCATGTGATGCTCAAGCTCCTGAGTTCATGAACCAGGGCCAGGAGAAACAACCCAAAGGAACAAGTGAACAGTTTTTAAAAACGCTTCTTCCTCTTATCTCTTCTTTCTTTCCTGCCTGTCTACTTGTCTTTATTCCCAATTGCTTCCTTCATCTCAAAAAATATTGTGGTTAGTATGACTAAGGAATGCAATGTCTCATTTTGTGTAATGTTTGTCATTTTAATTGTTAAACTGTATAATTAGGAGTTACTGTACTGGTCAGGGTAAAGACTACATGGCATAATCCCATTTGTGTTAACAAAATTGGGTGACATTATAATGCATTTATTTTTAATACTATGTTTACACGATTGAGTTTGTGAATAGCATATAGTCTTAAAGGGTTCACGCTGAGCTTTTGAGAGTGATTACCTGTGGTTATAAGGTTATCTTTAATTTTTTATACAGTTGATCCTTGAACAACTGGAGCTTGAAGGGCACCAACCCCTCATCCAATTAGAAATTTCATATATAGCTTTTAACTCCTCCCAAACTTAACTGCTAATAACCTACCATTAAGTGGAAGCTTCACTGATTACATACTTGGTCAATGAGTACCTGTTTTATATGTGATATGTATTATATGCTATAGCCTTAGAATAAAAGTAAACGAGAGAAAAGAACATGTTATTAAGAAAGTCTTAAGCAAGACACAAATACATTTGTAGCATTTGAGACTGTCTGGGTTCAAGGCCATTTAAAAAATAGATGAATCTAGAAACACCAATGCACAGAAATAAGGATCACTATCATCTGTGGGTTAGTTGTCCTAGAAGCAGAATGTGAGATGAGGATTCTTGAGAGAGGTTTTCTCAAGAAACTTTCAGGAGAGTAAAGGAAGCAGGAGAGCGAAGGAAGCAGCAGAAGGGAGAGGAAGAAGCTGGCCACCCACAAGGTGTCAGGAGAGAACATAACCACAGCCTCATCTCTTAAGTCTGGTGAATACCAGCAGGGAGGCTCCCCTGCTCAGAGGCTGGTCCCTCCTTCTCTGTCAGTCATGGTTTCTTGCAGGCAAAACAGCTGGGTTGAATGTGCTAACCTGCCAAAGGGATGGAGGGAGTGTTGGCCATAGTGACATCCTACCCCTTCTTACCTGGCCAGGTGTGCAGAACTCATGAGTGGATTTAGGTCAGCCCCCAGGAAGAGGAAGAGAATGGGATGTCCTCCCCACATGCCCAATCCTGATGCCACCACTTGATGCCGTGATATTGGAACTCAGGGAATGTGGCACCTGGCTGTGTGAGCGGATCTTTCACCAAAGGAAGCCATGGAGGTCTCTCCACTTTTCTGTCCTCTCCTTGTTGACTGGCAGTGGAAGCCACTGTCCTTGATGTTGGATGGAAGGCAATTAGAACTCTGTCTCTTGTCTCGTTATGGGCCTTGCACAGACTCCTGGCTGAGGGTTACCTGAGGGGACTCACCTACTTTCCTGCAGAGTTAAGAGGTGGGTGCTGAGCCTCACTTCTGAGTCTGAGTCGCCATGGGACCCTCGGACATTTTAGGAAATTTCCCCAATTTCAGTTTTCATGAAATGGAGGGACTGAGGAATCACTCTGACAGGGTTTGGATGAGAATGAAATGAGGAAAGATAGGCGGTGCTTAGGAAGGTAGCGGGAATGCAGAGAAGCCCACAGGGCTGTTCGCCCTCCCCCTCTCCTCCTCTCCTTCCTCCTCCTGGTCTTTCCCTCCCCATTTTCCTCCTTCTCTTCCACCTACCTCCCCTTTCCCAGCTTATTTTCCTCTCCTCATTCACTCTTTCTCCCTCCTCCTCTTGTTCCTCCTCCTGTTCTCTCTCCTCTCCCTCCCTCTCTCTCCTCTTCTTTCTCCTCCTCCCACTCACCCTCCTCTCCCTCTGTCTCTTCTCCTTTCTCCAACTCCTCCTCCTCCTCTTCCCATTCCCTCTTCCTCTCCCTCCCTGTGTCTCCTCCTATTCTTTCTCCTCCTTTTCTCTCCTTGTCTCCCTCTCCGTCCTTTCTCTCTCCTCCTCTCCTCCTCTTCTCTACTCTCTCCCTTCCCTGCTTCTCTCCCTTCTCTCACTCACCCTCCTCCTCACCTCCCCCCTCCTCCCCACCCTCATCCTCTCTCTTCACCCCTCTCCTCTTTCTCCTCCTTCTCCTCTTCTCCATACTCCATCTTTTTCCCAGGGAAACACCAATTATCTGCTTTTGGGGGGACTGGGCTGCAGCTCCGCCAAAGCTGATAGCCAGCGGAGATGCGCCAGAAGGACTGCAGCCCCCAGACACCCTCTGGCACCGTCTCTCCTCCTCGACTCCTCTCTCACATTTCTGACCCCTGCTGTGCCCCGGGACACATCACACATGCTCAAGTTGCCATCCTTCACCTATCTGTGAAAGACATCCACACACCTTGAAGTTGGGTGACCGCTCATCCTGGCTTTTACCCGAGCCTGGGAGTTCTCTGGGCACCTAGTTCGTGGCCACCGTCCCCAGGAAAGCCGCAGGTGAGGCCAGGATGACTCGGTCACCCTACCTCAAAGCTGTATTGTGAGGATGCAGACATTGCATGTAAGACAAGTGTGCAATGAAATCTCTACTTCTATTTTTAAAAGTATTCTCATCTCTCTCCGTCTTTTTCTTTTCATTTGTTTAAAGGAAAGGTGCAGGCAGGTAAGAAGGCAAGCAGGCAGGCAGGTAGGAAGAGAGAGGAGGAAGAAGCACTTTATTTAGTTGTTCATCTTGGTTGTTCCCCCAGGGCCAAGCATGAACCTGGATCCTTGGGATGGATGTGGACTGTGTCTGGTGGCTTTATCCAGTAGACCACCAGGGCATGCCAGCTGAGACTCCTTGTCTGCTGAGGTCCATTAAGTGACCACCATTTAGTTGTTTGCTCATGACTGAGAGAACCAAGCTTGTGTCTCGTTGTGAATAGCGCCCTGGTCTGCTGGCTTGTTATTTTTCCAGTAGCAGCCAGAGGGCGCTGTGAGCACCTAGTCAGGCCCCGCCCACGTCCCCCACAGCCTTCCCTCCCCGCGGCGGCCTCCAGACAGTGCTGCGAGCACCAAGTCAGACAACGTCCTTGCCCCGCATGGTTTGCCCTTCCCCCTGCGACCAGTAGAGGGCGCCCGTCAGCACCGAGTCAGGCCCGCCCTCCTCTGTCCATCGCCCTCTAGGGTGCTCACCTCCCTCAATGTCAAAGCTCAAGTCCTTCAGCTCCCAGCAGCCCCTGCACGACCTGCCTGCCCTGCACCCTCACTACTGTCTCTCCTCCCTCTCCCTCCTCACTCAGCTCCAGTCCCACTGACCTCCTCACTGTCCTTCAACACTCCAGACACTATCCTGCCCCAGGACCTTTGCTTGTGCTCTGCCCTTGACCTGGAACGTTTTGTCCTACACAGACTCATCATTTCCTCCCTCACCTCCTTTATGTGTTTTAACCTCTCAGTGAACTCTCTTTTGTTGACGTGGTAACTCTCACTTCCTCCTCTCCAAATGACTCGCTCTGTGAAGGTGGTGACGGGTGGGGCGGGGGGGGGGGTTTGTGTGTCTTTTTCCACTGCTGAATGCACAGTGCCTAAAACAGGGCTTGACCTGGAGCTGGTGTTTGCATCAATCGACTTTGCTATAGAAACAGAACCAGTAGGATGTCATCTACATTCAAGGCACTTATGTATCTACAGGTCTAGCTACACATATTCTTCTCTGCAAAGATTGATTATAAGGTATTGACTCACATGCTGAAGGAAGATGGAAGTCCCAGAATCTGCAGGCAAAGTGAGATGCAAATGTCCTAATAATGGACACCGGGGAATAACACTTGATGATGTGGTGGAGGGCAGGGTGTGTTGAAATATATCTAAGAAATGGGGAACCTCTACATAGGAAAATGTTTTAATGTGTCAAATAATTACTACAACAAAAATAAAAAAATATAGGACAGGAGTAGGTGTCTATGTACTGAAATGATCCCTCTTAAAGGATGATGCTTAGAAAACGACAAAGTATTTCAGATGGAATTTATCATTACAGTGTAGAAGGGGACCATACCACAGACGGTAGCAATCAGTCCTGGAAGCCAACCTCTATGTCAGCATTAGGGGTCAACAGCTAAGGCAACTGCCACATTGATTGAAGTTCTGAAAAATGAACAAAACCCCAAAGAAGGAAACCCTAGATCTTCTTAGATACTAGATGTGTCCCCCTTGTTCCTTTACCCTCTTTTCTTTCTCCACCCACTTTTCTTCCCTTCACCTGTCATACAGAGAGGGGAGATAGAACCAGAGGTAATTATATTGTGGTAACTACTTTGATGGAGATAGGTGCCTAACCTTCCTCCTGGGTCTGAGATAATTGATGTTTACAATCATGTATTAATCAGTTACTTAACTTTACAAATAAAGCTGTCCTACTTGAAAAAAAAAAATCCTAAGACTGCAAAAAACTCGGGGGAACCAAGCAGAGGTGAGTATGGCTGAGCAAGCCATCCCTGGAGAGGTTGGCAGATACCCAGTTGCAAAAGACTGTGCCTCTGCTGGCCTTGGACAAATCTGAGTTTGAGAGCTTGAGCTAGAGGAATCGAGTCATGGGAAGCTCACAGACTCTAGAAACCACAAGAGGCCACATGCTGGGAGTCTACCAAGGGAAATGATGCCTTTGCAGATGAAAGAAGAAGCTGGAAATGAGAAGGGAGGTATGAGCTGAGGCACCATGCAGGGAGGGGGGAAAACAAGGTGAGTTGTAGGGAGCAAACATCCCACTCTCCAAAACCCTAATAAGGTTTTCTTTTTTTAGTTTATTTTTACATCTAAATTTTTTTAACAGAAAAGTGCAGGCAGGAAGGAAGGCGAGCAGACAGGCAGGCAGAGAGAGGAGGAAGACACATTTATTTATTTTATTTAGTTGTTCATCTTGGTTGTTCCCCAGCTCTGGGTCTTGAACTGGGGAACTTGGGTTGTCCGTGGACTTTGCCTAGTGGACTAAACCACTTGGCCACCAGGGGGCACCAACATCTTAACCTTTTTTTAAAAATAAAAGGTATCAGCAGGAATGAAGGCAAGCTGGCAGGCAGGAAGAGAGAGGGGGAGGAAACATCTTTATTTTATTTGTATTTGGTTCACACTGGTTGTTTCTCCCCTTACCTGGAACTCAAACCCAGGGGCACGTGGTTTTTTCCTTCAGAGGAGATTGACCCAACTGCTGCTCCATTAACATCTTAATTCTATGACATTTTAGAAAGAGCTTTCTCAATTCCATCAACTGATGTTGGCATTTTACCACTTACCCTCTCTTTCAACCCTGCATTCAACCTGTTGGCAAATCCTGTTAGTGTGACCTTCAAAATAAAGCCAGAATCCCACACTTTCCACAATTCCCACCTGTTGTATCCACCACTATTGCTTCCTGTACAAAGAAAGTCCCCTGCTCCCTGGTCATCCTACCTTTGTCACCTACAGGATCTCTTCTAACCTGTGTCTATAAGGGTCGGTGCTGTGTCTAGAATAGTGTACAGCAAAACTACCTGGAACCAGGAGGGTTGTGTTCAAACCCAAATCATGCTGTGGCCTCTCTTTGGTTAGCATCTCCCCATGGCTTCCATCTTCTGATAAATGCTGAAGTATGACAATGGTCTAGCAGATCCTACATGACCTGGCTAGGTCACCTCCCTACCCTTACCCAGCCCTGCTTCCCCCATTCGGTGGTCGCCATAGCAGCCTCCTCCTTATCTGTCACAGCCATGTCCAACCTGGCTAAATGACAAAGTCAATAGCTGGAAAGAAGAAGGGCTTCAAAGAAGACTTCTTCCTGGAACAGGACGTGGTGCCTCTAACCGAGCTTTCCTGGGAATCATGATTTGTGGAATCATGATTTGCTGTATTGGCTTATTCATACATGCGGGATTAATTCAAAATAATAATGAAAATAACAATTTCCCTACTGGGAGAGGGACTGGGAATTTCTCTGAAAAGTGGGACTATTACAACCAGGCAAAGTGATACTGAAAAAACTAAACCCACCTATGCCACTCTCTCTATGCAAGGCCAACAATATACTTATAAATTACCCAAGAAATTGACTCAGAAAATATCCCTAACTGTCTCTGTGGGAGATATAGTACATCAACTATAGCAAGGGAAATTATTTCAGCCTCCACCCACTTACACAGTTGGCCCATTGATGATGTAGGTTATATCTAAAAACAAAGAAAAACTATTCCGATCCCCTCCCACAGCATTGCCCTCACCTTTCAATAGTTTACAAGATTAAAGGAAAATTATGGTTCCCACCAAGAGGAAAAAATAATGCAGGACTACTGCCTGCTCCCCCATTGCCATGTACAGGCGCCTCTAACGAAAATGGAATCAGAATGCGCAATGGGGGACAAAAAGTAAAACTATTAGAACAACTTATAAAGGCTCATAAAAATAGGACCAACACAAAAACTGGGCAGCAAGAACTTGCTAGATGACAAAATGGCCTGCCAGATTCAATTCAGCTTGGCATGCATTTCGGAATTTGATAAATAACTTTCTAACCTTTCGCAGGTCTGTCGAATTCTCTTTTGTCTCACACCTTGCCTTGGACGGGATCCTATCGGAAGGGCAGGTGACTCATTTACTTGGAGAACAGGGAACACTGTGCGGGTCTGTGTTTTCAGTTTGCGTGGCCTTGAGACTGGGGGCTGCAAAGAGAAAGTGTAGAGGACCTGCCTGCTTGCGGTGAAGACGGAACAGAGATTCACTCTGCCTCCGAGTCTGAGTCTCTTTGTCTCCCACTCGCCGACGCCTTACCCACCTTCGGGGCCCCCTGGATCCTGCTGCGGCTGGACCACGGCACTTATCCCATGAAATCAGCAGGCATGGTCCTGCCCCAGGGCCTTTTCACATGCTTCCTCTGCCTTAAATACCATACGTTGCTGTGTAGGGTGCATACTCACATTGTTGGGCCAAACTTTCAGGAAAAAGACCTTTTGTTTTAATTTTTTAATTTAAAATTTAATTTGTTTACATGTAGGTAGTAGCCATGGGTATGATAAAGGAATTTTAGCATTTATTTTTTTGAACAGATTATGGTCCTGGAAATTGTATGTAATCAATCATGACAAAACACAGGCACAGATAAAAGGACAAGAAGCTTTTCTTTCTGTCTCTCCACCATCTGAGGATGCTCTCTGAGGGAGGAGGCCTAGAGTGCAGCTCTGTGTTCCAGCTCTTCAGCTTCTTTAGTAACTGTGAGCTTCAAGCTGGCAGTGTCTGTGTTTTTGTAAAAGTATCAGCTGGATGGCTAGCTTCTGCCTTAAGTGCACAAAGAGAAATGATTGTGAAGTCGGCGTCACCTGTCTTATCCAGTCAGAGTCACTTAGTCTGTGGACAACAATCCATCGCTCTTCATTTCATTTCGTTGAATCGTTGTCTGATATGGCTTTCCTTGCAAGTTTGTTTTAAGTTCCACAAAACTGATGATTGTATTCCAGCATATGATTTGGCACGCAGATATCATTATCGATTTCTGGAGATCCGCTTTTAACTCATAAGAATAAGTAAAATAATTAGGAAAACATTTATAGAGATTTGGAATGAATAAGACCCATGTAGAACGGGTATGCTAATTTTTCCCTCCCAAAAGTGGGCCCCCCAAAAGTGTGCATTCTGCATGGCAAAATGCGTTATCTTCCTACCTCTTGCCACCTCCTCCGGGTCTTTGCTGAAATCTTACTTTGTCCACGAAGTCGTCATTCATGATGCTATGCTGTGTTTGCCGTTTGAAGACAGACCCAGGTCCCTGCCTTCTGAACACTGCAGACCAATATCAGTGATCAACATAGAATTGTTCGAGAAATTGTCTGAAAATGTATTCCCTCTCCAGCTGGACCTACTTCTTCTCAATCAACAATAGTGACAATCATGTACTTTGCTTTTTTTTTTTTTCTCCAAAAAAAATGCAGGCAGGCATGAAGGTGAGCAGGCAGGAAGAGAGAGGAGGAAGATGTATTTTATTTTCTTTTTTATGTAATTGTTCACATGGGTAGCTCTCCAGGGACCTGGGATGGGAACCTGGGTCCTTGGGATGGATATGGACTGCACTCCTTTGGAGGCAGTGGATCCAACCACTCCTCCACCAGGGTGAATAATAAATAAGGTGTGCTTCATGAGCAACTGCTTGGGACTCACAGGTGCTGTCCACCCTTTGCAGCTGCATCCCACTTGGGGGACTCATCCTAGTATCAGTCACATAATGTGGGTGCCCAGGAGGCCAAGAGGTGGAAATAAGAGTGTTTGGCGGATGCCTACCTGTCATAAACAAGGGTGACTGCATGAATCCTATATTGTAGTGAGTTGAGTCAGACAGCAAACAACTACTGGTAGAGTTAACACTACTGAGAAAATTACAGCAGGCAAAAGAGGCAAGAGGCAGCCAGGATCAAGGGAAACATGAAGATTTTATATAGCGTGGTGAGTGGAAGTCTCACTGGGCAAGGAATTGATGGAGAAGTGTGGGGGAGCAATTAGGGAAAAGCTTAGTTTACATAATCAATGCCTTGGCACCTGGAATGCCAGGTACCTGCCAGTGAGGTAAACCTTGGCCGGAGGGAGGGGTTTTTGTTTCCTGCTGAGATTCAGGAAGAAGTTAAAGGTTCAGCAGAAGAAGCTAAAACCTTTTTGGGTGTGACCTCCTGGCTATGTAAGCAATGGTTAATGACTTCTTTGTGTAATGGCAATAAATATGCATGGAGTCAGATATTTGAGAGTCAGATGGCTTCACTCCCTGACCCCGCTTTCACTCTTAGTTTCTTTCTCAATCTTTCGTGGCCTCCTTCCTCCAGCCCTGTTCATAGGATTCGAGCCCAGCAGAGAAGTCTCTGGAGAAAGACTAATTGGAGAATTCAAGGAAATAAGGGGAAGCCACTGTGGGTGAAGTGGTGCAGCGAACAGTAAGAAACATAAGAGATGAAGTCATCACAGAAAGCAGGAGGCAGAGTTTTCATGTACACGTGGAGACTTGGGATTTTATTGAAAGGAAGATGGCGGGGCACTGGATTTATGGAAAGCAGGCATGGCATGATCTGGCTTCTATTTTAAAAGGACACGTCTGGTTTTCTTTTTTTTTTTTTAGGGAAATAAAAATCCTTAGAATTTTGCTCTTCTGAGATAAATGCCTTTTTACACTTTGCCACATGTCTATCTCAACATGCATTTTTCAAAGGACAGGTGCAGCTGGAATGGAGGTGAGCAGAGGCAGGCAGGAAGGGAAAGGAGGAAGAAGCACTTTCCTTATTTTTATTTCATTGCACATCTTGGTTGCTCCCTGGCCCTGGACATGAACCCAGGTCCTTGGGATGGACGTGGACTGTGCTTTGGTCAGAGGCAGTGGACCCAACCATTACTCCACTGGAGCACACCTCAACAACCATTTTTTTTTTGCAACTAACTTTTATATGTTGAATTAAAAATGTATTTATTTTTTGCATTATTGCTTCTTTTAGGTACATATGTGGATTTTAGGATGGTGAAATCACACTTCAGTCTGTGAGCATTCCCTGCACCCACCACCAGCATTCTAGAGCCATTTACCACCACCTGGTTCCCTCACTCCTTCCCTCCCATTGTTTTCTATTTTGTTTTCATTACAAATCTACCATGATGATCATATTCCAGGTTGGCAATCAGAGGCTCAGAGAGGTTAAATCATTGTCCCAATTTACACACCTGGTGAACGGCTGAGCTGGGCCAACTTCTCACTTGGTGCCTTCCTTCTTTTGTCCACTAACTTTGAAGATCATGTCTACATATGAAGTAGCTAGAAAGGCATGACTGTTATCTTCCATCACACTTGACTTCAATGTCCTTGATCAGAAGGTGCCAGAGCCCCACCTATATCTCCACCAGGCTCTGCCCCTTGTCGGGTGCTACTGTTTCCATCATTTACCAAGGAGCTTGTGTTCCTTCCCAGAAGTTGACTTGTTCATTCCTTCTTTTGCTTGCCTGTAGGGATGTGGACAGAAATCAAACTCAGGACCCCCTTTTTGGGTGACCTCAGGCACACATCCTCTTTGTTCTTTTAGATATTAAGAGATATTAAGATGAAATCATCAATGAAGAATGCACTGGACATGAGAGAACCTTTCACTTGAAAGCCAAAGGGAATGAGATAAAGCTCAGTGCTCCACAATTGGAGAATCTGAATCCACAGGTAAGGAACCGCTCTTGAGAATCAAGATGAGTGGTTAGGGAGGGTGCAGTCCCTCAGCCAATATTGATGCAGTGACTCCTGGCTGCCAAGACCTGTGCCAGATGGTGAGGGGATCAATCAAGGGAAATGCAGAACTCGCCCAGGCTCTCAAAGTTTCCCACCTCCTAGGGAAGCCAGTCATTCAAGATATCATCTTACCCCGTCAGAATGTTGAGAACTTCCCTGTCTAATATGACAACCAGAGGCCACGTTTGCTCACGGAGGACTGGGAATATGGATAGGTGATAAATGGACCAGATTTCAAAGACTTGGTAGAAAAAAAGAAGTATGTAAAATATCTTATAAATAATATTTATATTGGTTGGATGTTTAAATGATACACTTCTGCATGTATTAATATGTTGTTTAAATTAATTTTTGGCATGCCCGATGGAGTAGTGACTAGGTCAACTGCCTCTGAAGGAGCGCAGACCACATACTTGCTGGGTTTGAGTCCCAGGCGAGATGGAAGCAATCAGTGTGAACCACTAAATAGAAATAAAAAAATAAAGATTCTTCTTCCTCCTTTCTCTTCCTGCCTCTCTGCCTTCTTGCCTTCGTTCCTGCCTAAAATTAATTTTACCTTATGCTTACTATTGTAAAAGGTGACCCCTAGAAATTTCAAAATGACATATGGGACTCATTCCGTATTTCTAGTGGACACTGTCATCAAAGGTCTGTAGAGCTATTTTGAGGAGGGCTGGTTAGTAGCTATTGAATTGCTAGAGGGTAGCCCCATGTCTGTCATGACTATTCAGCTTGAAGAAATTCCCAGACACTCTGAAGTTGGGTGTGTTTGTGTTACAATCCAACTTTCATTTACAAACACACAGGCGATGTCCAGGAGGGCAGAGAGATCATTTCTGGAGACCGCCAAGATGCAAACAGAAGTCTTTGAAGGAGAGCAAGCAGGCAGAACCAGAAATGTGGGAGCAAATGTACTTCCTACCATGGAGTGGATTGGTCCCTTAAAACACAAGTTCTAATTCATTTGTAAAGACAATCCATATTCACCTCCGCTTTTGTTTTTGATAGTTCTGGTGAGGATCACCCACCTGGAAGCCTGCAGATATTTCAATCCTCAGAGAAGACCTGTGCACAGATACACTAATGCACTAAGATGAATGTGTCTGTAGGAACACTGGGTTTTCTGTTACAACTATGGAGCAAATAAGCCTCCCTCCACACCTGCTTTGCATTTGGGAGATTCATAGGGGCTACTGAATGACTTTTGTCTCCTTCATGGGTGTGGAGTCTATTTCAGATGAGAACTCTTTCGAAGACTCCCAGGCCCCCTTCGTCAACAGCAAGAGGAAACCGCAGATAAATTCTCATGTCATTGATGGCATCATGATGGGGAGAAGAAAGAGGGGTTCTCTCACCCCATCATTTATACTCGGAAGAACATCAAGGTTTGTGAAGTTTCCTCTGAGATCCCCAATCCCCAACCTACCATGGGTTTCAGCTCTCCCTTTTGTTAAGGTAGCAGAGTTTCGACAATTTCTGGGACTCAAACCAGTCTCCCTAAATCCACCTCTAGAGAAATGAACTCTGCTGATTGTCTGTAGCTTCCATTCATCACCAGGTGAGGTTTAGGCTGAAGAGCCACATGAAGATGGGAACTTACAGGGACTTTGATGATATGAGTCCTGTAGAAGCAAATCTGACAACCAAGCCTTTTCTTTTTCTCATGGTGCATTGGAATATCACCATTTTCTTTCTTGCCTCCAAAAGTCTCTATTTGGCTATTGTTCCAAATACTCTTGAGGTTGTCACATTACATCCATGTTAGAGGGCATCTCGAATGACCAGAATCTTTGATTTTTCATCCCACATATGAGTTTGGGGAAGGTACTTGTCTTTTCCTGGAATGAATTTGTGCTCCTTATAATAGTGAGCCTTCATACAACTATTCTCCAGAACACTCCCTGCTCAGTTACAGATTACATTTCTTGTCTCAGCTCTGAGTTTTTTTTTCCCAAATGCACTTCTCTTTTTTGATAGTTGTCAAGTAAGTGCTTGTGTAATTAGTTTGCTGAAATGTTCTGGAAAGTTCTCTCTTGGTGCATCGATAAACACATTGATGCCGGCTCAGCACCGTGTGCAGCCTCGTCTCGTATTCCTGTCTGTCTCTCTCACTGCCTCTAGTGTGGCTTTATTTTCACACTAGAAATCCCCAGTCTCCTTCCTGCCTCAGGACATGCTATTGCTTTTGCTGAGAATCCAATTCTTATGCCCCAGCATTTCTTCATCTGAAAAGTCCTATGTCTCTTTCACTCTCAAACATTGTTTCTTCCAAGAACCTTCCTTGCAAGTCCATAACCCCAGATTGATTTAAATCTATTACACATTCTTTAAAAATTTTTTTAAAAAGGAAAGGTGTAGGCAGGAATAAAGGCAAGTAGGCAGGCAGGAAGACAGAAGAGGAAGAAGGATTTTCTTTTCTTTTTAGTTCACACTGTTCCCCCTTCACCCAGGACTTGAACCCAGGGATATATGGCCTGTGCTCCCTCAGAGGTGATTGACACAACCACTACTCCACCAGGGTGTGCCAAAATCTGTTTGTTTGTTTTTAAGAAAAAGTGCAGGTAGGAATGAAGGCAAGTAGGCAGGCAGGTAGGAAGGGAGAGGAGGAGAAATCATTGAAGGAAGGAAGGGAGAGAAAGAAGGCATTTAAGGAAGAGGGAAGGAAGGAAGAAAGGAAGGGAAGAAAAATGAAGGAAGAAACATATTTATTTGGTTGCATTAATTGTATTTTTTTCACCCTGACCTTGGGTCCACATTCTGGTCTCTCAGTGGCCTGAGTTACCAGGAGGTGCCTGTTTTCTTGTTTTTGCAGGATTCTCTTGCCTACTATGATGTCCTTGAGGATAGGATTGTTGGTGCCTTCCACAGACTACCCAGGACAAAGCATGTGCAAATTGCTCCATGAAAACATCTTGAACAGATGAATGAGAAGACTCACCTCAGATCCGATGGAAGACATTCCCTTTATCAGTCCAAGAGTGGGCTGCCCATGAGATCAGCCTTCACTGCCTATAAATACACTAGTCTCTTCTCCTTACCACAGAACATCTTCCACATCTTCTTGACCCTCATGACTCTGGAGGTGGGTAAGAGGTGACCAGGGTCTTTTCTGTTTTCAGCCAGAGCAGCCATCTGAGAGATCTATGTGTGCTTCCTGGAGCCCAGATGTGGATGAGGGAAAGTGGACACTAACTGTAGACTTCTTGATGCTTCTGAAACACATACCAACTGCAGCTGTAATTGCCTGGCAAACCTGGCCATCATCATGGCTTCTGAGGAGCTCACGGTCAGTATGGAGGGGTCTGTGTGTTTGGCCCCCAAATTCAAGCTGATGGATTAAGCTTCCACCATATACCTTTCATGGTGTTGAGTGTTGTGGAAGAAGGCATAGATTGTGTGCATTCTGCTCTTGGAGAATTCATGGTCTGGTTGGGAAGCCATGATGTTCATACAAATGAGAAATCCCTCTCAGCGGGCACAAGTCAACAGCAATCAGAGATCCCCTGTTGTGAGCACTTAACAGATCTTGGTTTTGTATTGCTGTCTGTGTCTCTTGAGCTCTGTGAGCCTTTGCCTTATCCATTTGGGTTCTGCTATGTTGGTGCATGTATGTTAATCGGTGTTATGTCTTCCTGTGATAGGGATTCCTTCGCCATGACATAAGGTCCATTTTTGGTCTCTTGTTATCTTTGCTGCTTGAAAGTCTAGTTTATCATCTATCAATATATTGGCTCCTGCGTCTTTGGGTTGTTCCATTGTCTTGGAGTAGAATTTTGAACCCTTGATTTGTTTCTGGACTCCTGCTACCCTCCCTCCCTGGGTCTTGAACTTGGGTCCTTGGGCTTTACATGGTCTGCACCTTAGCCGTCTTAACCACCTGAGCCACCAGGGTACATGCAGATTCTTTATTTTAAGTAAAATGCCTTTGAATCCATTTAATAAGATGGAAAAGTGGGAATCAGTCGTCTGCCTCATCATGAAGTTAATCACGGCTAGAGATGGGATTTGAACTCAGGACAGTCAACTTCGCAAGTTATCTTTCTACTAAACCATAAGTAGGGGCCAAAGATTGTGCTGTGTTTAGAGGTGTTTCAGTGGGAGCTGACAGTATATCAGGAGGGAAATGAAGTATTAATGACACGTAGTGGATAGATTTAGTAGAGAGGAAAATATCTTCATTAGTTCCATGACCAGAACCCTTATTCCATATCCTGGTAGATCTGAGGGTCAGTTCTTTGCCATGGAAGTTTTAAATGCTACTAGGGGAGTATCAAGCTTAGGACTTTGGAGAATTGTACTCAGATCAACACTGGCCATCTCTATAGCTGTGTTTCCTTCTCTTGACCTCTCTGAGCTGAGCCCAATTCTCTCATCTCAAACATGAGCACAAGAAAACATAATGATCAAAAATCACAATCATATCATGTGTACTATGTTTCTGGCATTGTTACATTTTAAATCTTTTTATTTAGTCCTCCTAAGACAACCCTGTAAGATAGGCATACTGGCATCCTTTTTTTAAAGGAAAGGTGCAGGCAGGAATGAAGGTGAGCAGGCAGGCAGGGAGAGAGAGAGGAGGAAGAAGCATTTTATTTTATTTAGTTGTTCACATTGGTTGTTCCTTTGGCCTTGGGTCTTGAACCTGGGACCTTGGGATGGATGTGGGACTGCTTCCAGGGTGTAGTAGATTGCTAGGCCACCAGGGCGCTCCCAGGAATTCCTATTTAAAACTCAAACACTGTAAGGTTTACAAACATAATTATCTCTGGTACTTTTCTTAAAAAAATCTTCTGCAAATAGTGCCCCCACAGATTTGTGCAGTGTACTACCTGTGCTACTGTACACGGTGGGCCCAAGACCCACAGGCCATCAAGTAGAAGCTACATGTGAAACTGAACTGCACAACTTGCCCCTGGTGTGTCTTTGATGATGGATATTATGGAGGAAAGAGTTGTTGGAGACAGGCACATTACTCGCCCAGCTGGCTTTGTGAGTCCCTGGAGGAACAAGACCAAGATAAGCACTGACTGACTCTCTTTCTCTCCATAGCTGCTGGCTCAGCATCAAGAAGGGGTTCATCTGGAGTTTCCTGGGATCAGTGTGTGGAGTCATCACGGTAAGCACACTGCAAGGTGCTACAGCATTTGTTTGGAGGAGCAGCAAGAGGACCCAGGAGTTGGGAATTAATGGCGGAAACTGCAAAGCTGAGGTCACTTAATTCTCTTAAAGCTCCTCCCCTGTGATCCTTGATACCTGAGATTTCCAAGCTAGAGCATCATTTCTGTTTTGCAATAATAATTTTTCATTTACAATGCTATCTACATTTTAGGATATTGAAATTGCATCTCAATTCTGTATTTCCCACACACCCACCACCAGGGAGTACAGTACTCTTCCCCATCACTTTGTCCTTCCTTCTTTCCCTCCCCTCTCCCATTCCCCTGGGAGCCACAGTCTTTTCAGTGAATTTTTATTGAGCTTTGTGTGTTCATTTGTTTCATGTCATTATATTCCACATAGAAGTGAAACCATCCTGTCTTTCTCTTTTTCCTCCTGGCTTATTTCACTTCCCGCGATCTCCTCCAGTTCCACCCAGATTGTAGCAAAGGGCACACGTTCATCCTTTTTAACAGCTGCGTAGTATTCCACTGAGTCTCTAGACCACAGCTTCTCTATCTAGTCATCTGTGGATGGGCATTTAGATCGTCTCCATGTCTTGCCTACTGTGAACTGTGCTGCTAAGAACATCATGGCACAAGTATTTTTCCTGATTAGAGATTTTGTATCCTCAGAGTATATGTCCTGGAGTGGGATTGTTAGATTGAATGGTAGTGCCATTGCTATTTTTTTTAGGAATCTCCAAGCTGTTTTCCAGGGAGGTTGCACTAACTTGCATTCCCACCCACAGTATAGAGGCTTCCTTATTCTCCACACCCACTCCAATAGAGTGAAATTCCTTTCCTATGATTTCTTTAAGTCAGCAGGCAAATGCCCTTGGAAGACACCACAGATCTTATCCATCTTTCATATTTCATAAAGAATTTATCACTCTCTTCTTAGTACAGAGATTCAACAAAAGGAAAGATGAAAAGAAATTAGTGGGAGAGAAAGGAGTGAGGTGAGAGAGGTGGAAAGCCTGGAGATTTTTTTCACTTTTATATGGGTCTTATCGACAAAAACAAACGGTATATTTAAGGTCTGCAGTAGTAGCTTAGAGGTATATAAACTCTGTGAAGTGATCGGCACAAAGTAACACACATCTTTCATAGCTACCATTTTCTCTCTTTTTTTGGTGATAAGAAGGCTGAAGATTTACCCTTTTGGTGCCCCCTGGTGGAGCAGTGGTTAGGTCGATTGTTTCCAAAGGAGGTGCAGCCCACATCCCTCTGGGTTCAAGCCCTGGGTGAGGGGGGAACAAGCAGTGTGAACAACTAAATAAAAATCAAATACAACGTTTCTTTATTCTCTCTCTTCCTGCTGCCTGCTCACCTTCATTCCTGCTGCACCTTTCCTTGAAAATAATAGAGTGAGGTTTGGAGAGTTGGATGCTCAGGCTTCAATCCCAGCTCTGCCCCTTAGTCAGTATGTGAACTCAAAGAGATAAAATCATAGCTCTAATAGATGGTCATACATTAGTCTTTTATTCTACTCAGCGAGGGAAACAGGCACTTAGTTAAACCTGCTCAAATGAGAACAGATACACGTAATTATGTAATAGAAGTTAGGTATTATGCATATATTATATACATTATATATGTATCATGTCATATTATTATTATGCAAGAAATAGTATGTATTAGGAATACATTACATGCATTACATAACTTACATGTATTATACTTCATGAATATATTGTAGGCATGATATACGTTTTATGCAAAAATAGTATGTATTATGCATACATTATATACTGTATAATTTGCATGCATATAACAACAACATAATTTTGCGTTGTGTATAATTGTTAACATTATATAATCTAGAACACATCTAACCCTTCATAGATTCATATGTATCTGTTGGCATTCCAGCTTCTAGAATGGAGTTATCAGTGGGGAAGAGGGTGAGGAAGGCTTTTGATTGACAACAGCCCTTCACTTCACAGTTTAGTTTACCCTTCTGGTCTTGTGCTGTGTTTCTCTCATTATTTATAAGACTCCTGCCCCTCTAGATAGGACCTTGGGAATCTCGCTTCTCTCTCCCAGGGTTCAAATCCTTTCTTGTTTTAAGACACTCTCGATCAACACGTGCAGACTGCAGATGCCTTGAAGAGTCTGCTCTGAAATCTTTGTGGTTTAATGATGAAACCTGAAGCCCACCAGCCGGGAACTCCGCACTGCGGGGCCATGGCGGGTGGGGTGATCTCCTCTTGATTGTTGCATGATGAGAAACACCTGTTTCTGTTCCAAATGCCCATCATCTTCCATGTTCTGTGACTCTTGCAATGTCCAGAGTTTTGTGGAAACAGAGCTCCCTGGGGGATGGCAGGACCCAGAAACTCAGCTGCCGTTTTGTTTTCTCCTAAGATGGTTGGTTTGATGTTCCAGGTGTGTCTCTTTAACCCCTTTCAGGAGGGTCCTCAGTAAGTGATTTGTCCTGATTACCCTTTGACAAAAACTCCCACTGCTTTTCAGGAAATAGTAAAATTGTGATGAGAGCTGCAGGGGAAAAATAAAGCACATGCACCAGTAAGGGACTTTGGCACAAACGTTTAAAAGAGATATATTTTGTAAGTGGGAGTGGTTGATGCAACAGAATTCAAGCATTTCCTGGAGGGCTGAGCAGCCATTTCCCTTCCTGCCCAGAGCATTTATTTTATGATGGGCTTAGGATTCACACTACTCACCATCCTCCCTCAAATCTTGAATACCAGAAGAAAAAGAGTAAAGTTTAAAATGTTGCTATCATTCCTCCATTGGCCACTGTCATTCCTTCCTACTCAAAGTGTGGTCCCTGGACCAGAGCCTCAGCAACATCACCCAGTTCAAAAAGCAGAATTTGGGTCCCCACTCCAGAGATGTTCAACCAGAGCCTACATTTTAATAATAGCCCCAGGAGGTTTGTGTGTACACATGAATGTTTGAGACACAGTGTTCTAGAATATTCTTCTGTTTGCCATACTGAAAGATGAGCTTGTTTTTAAAACCAGAAGAAAGAAATCGGCCTCAGGAATGGACTTTGCAACTGCTAGTCCCTCCTCCTGGGACAACTTTCCTCCAAAGCCTGATTTTTACTGTCCTCCTGAACCACAGTTCATCATCACTTCCTCTCAGTATCTTTCTTTGAATCTCCTGAAGTAGGATTAAGGTTCGCTTAGGGCTTTGTGCTCTCTAGCTCTGTATTACAATTTCCCTTTTTCTTGGGGTCACCAATATAGACTTTGAACTCCATAAGTAGAGGGAATTGTATTGAGTGAATTCTTCATAGAGACAGTGAATGAATGAATGAATACATACATACTTTCCCTTTTGAATATGTGGAAACAGCGACTCAGAGGGGCTAAGTAACATTCCCAACATCACACAGAGTACTGTGGAATCCCAGTGTAATGGTAAGAGCAACCACCCTTGGCTACCATTTTGCCTTCTCCTAAATTGGTGGGTGGTGGCAGCAAAGCTGCAGGTGGCTGAGCTGGGCATTGTACTCTTGTCCACAGAGCCCTTCTTCCAGACCCTTGTCCCTCTCCTTCTCTTCCTTGGACTCCAGGAATTCCTAGTTTGGGGTGGGGGGACAGAGAAAAGATGAAATAATGGTTTTGAATCAACTTACTGCTTTGGATTTCGATGAACTCAGTCACTGTCACACAATGGACCATTGGATCACAGCATTAGACTTGATAGATGGCAGCTTAGTCTTTGTTATTTGTGACAGTCACCACATGGGAAGTTGACTGACAAATATTTACCAGCAAGTGTTCATGGATGATGGGTTGGTCTTTGATGCTTTGGTTGTCCAGCATGTCTGATTCAGTGGTCAGACATATCGACACCAGAGATAGCATGGCCCTTCCCTGGAGTCACAGGGGTAAGTTGATGCCTCGATGGTCTCAAGAATTGTCTCCGTCTCTCTGCACTCTTTCCCTGTAACTTTGTGGCCTCTTTCTGTTCCCTCTCTGCCTTGACCTGGAGCCTTGCCTTGGCCAATGGAATGTTAGCAAATGTCACCCACAATTAAAAAAAAAGACTCAAAATGGTGACCACATTGCTTCTTGCCCTTTCCACCATTAGTCTTGCTCACTCTTGCACACCTGACTTCATTGTGAGAACATGTGCAGACTAACCTGACACACACAGATTGGGGAGCTCAGTCACCTCAACCTAATCCATTGAGGATGCTCTTAATCAGTCACCCCACAATTTAGAGTTGGTCTATGCTCTATGGTGTCCTCTTTTCACTTAATATTAATATCTTTAATTTTGAAAATAATATTTTTGTTGGTTACATAATGCTTCATATGGCCAAGAGATACACCATCATGTATCAACAAGTATATTGATAAATATTTTAACATAGTTTTTGACCATCTAGGTTTCCCTTTTTTGGGGCAATGAAAATAATGCTGCAAGAAACAATTAGGCTCTACAAAGAAAAAAAGCAAGTTTGGCTGAAGAATAACATTCATAAATGCATCAAATCTAACAAGATCTCAAGTTGTCAAAAAGCAAAACATTCAAAGTAGAGTTATTTGAAGTTGATGGAAGTTCTGCTCACAGATAAACTTTCCATGATCTGCTGGTTGCCTCCCTGCCTTATCATTTCCGTTCCATGGTACCTAAAACTGTCAGTCTTTTATTTGTGATACTCAGCATGTCAGATTATAATCAGAGGTTCATGTGCTTTGTCCCCAGATAGCCTAAGAGTTCCTTATCTGCTTTGTCTCAATGCCTATCACCCAGCAGAAGACTGGGGTCACTGATTGAATCAATAATATTTATGGAATAAAAGCATCAGGGAAAAAGAGTGTGCTATTCTACCACACAGTAATGGGACACTGCTCTGTATTCTGTCCCTGAAGGATACCTCTTGACTTTACAAATAATGCCATATTCTTGTAGAGTTTAAGTTTCTAAGAACAATAACTGCTGATTTCATTACTAGCTCTACTACTGCTAAAATGACAATAGGTAATGTCGGTCAAATTCCATAAAAGCAGAGCCTGAGGCAAGGATTTGGTGCCCATGGTTTATGGAGGGGGCATGAGGGAAGCAAATGGAGGAGCTGGATATGACCATGGGCTCACCTGGAACATAGTTTCTATCTCATCTACCTAGTGGGCTTGGGAGCAAGAATTGTACTTGAGCAGGGGTCCCCTTTTGAGGCAAATGCATCAACCTCTTTTATCTTTTTGTCAGTCAATGACTGGCCATGGGCTGTCTCCATGATTATTGGGAAGCGTGTCATAGCTCATTTCAACTGAGGTCAGTTTTCTGGAGAAGAGGGCACCTGGCCATTCAAAATTAGAAAGTGAGTTATGAAAATTGTTATAGTTGAAACAGGGACCAATTGAGTAACGAAACAGGCTAGTGGTTGAAGTAAGGAAGATGTTCAGATGAGAGACAGTGTGTGTGTGTGTGTGTGTGTGTGTGTGTGTGTGTGTGTGTCTGTGTGTGTGTGTTTCAGGCAGACACAGGAGTAGCCTGGGAGTAGGTTTTGACATTGCTAAACCTGAACAATCCCACTCAAACTGGGATAAATGGTAACTCTACTTAGGAAGGAGCACCGATAATATTTACTACTTTGCTCCATCCTCCTGACCAACAAATACAGAAAAGAAAGCTGTAGTAGTCATTTAGTTAATTGTTTGATGTTTGTTGTCATGAGACTTTGAACCACATGACAAAATGTTTCCTTCAAAAGATGCCACAAACCCCTTAGATATTCCCATAAGTTAACATCCTCCAGAAGATTCTGGGAGATTGTTTGCTGCTGTCATTTTGAACTTAGAAGGCGATGGCTTTATTTGACCAAAGAGACATATGTAATTGCATTTTCGGGATATAGTAATTATTTGAAGTGTTTCTTTGCCATATTACAGTAAAATGGGACAATAAGACTTTTCATTCAAATAACACTTTTGAAACAAATATTTCTTGGACCAATGGAAGACTTGTGCTCAAACATTTGTATATGTTTATACGCAAAGCCTATGCAAATGTGTGCAGCCATGTTCATTACTTTACCAAATGCATGTTTCATCAGCAAAAGAACTTTATTTTCTTTCCCATGCTAGCCTTTAATCAAGTGCATTTTAGCTACTTCTAGCCTGCAATTAAATGCATGTCAATTAATTTTTAATATTTGATCGATTTTTGTTTAGCTATTTTCCAAATATACTCTCTTATTATTTTTTATTGTAGTAATTACTCTACATATTAAAATGATTTCCTATGTAGTGGTCAAATATACTTTTAGTTGAGTGCTTTAATCTTTAAAAATTGAGTAAGGGGCAGGTCTTATGCTTTGATATTCCCTAATGTGCAGCCTTTCATGGTATTCCCCTCACCCCGTGAATGCCACAACTCTTTATAATCAGTATTCAGTTCTGGTTAGGTACCCTTTCTGTGATCTTACTTGACAAAGAATTCCCAACTTTGAGAATATGATCCATTGTATGTGGAATTTGGGACTCAAAGCTCAAGCTCTGTCTGCCTGTGCTTTAAATAAGGGCTGGCTCAGTTTATCTCCCTGGCCTTTTGATCACAAGTTCTCAGGTTACCTTCCTTCTTCTTTCCTATTGTTCAGAAAAATACTTCCTGTGAAGTCTGTTGAGTGTTGAATTAATAGCTGGTGTCTTGTCAAGACGTGTTTCTCCCACCTGTCTCAATATTGACCTCCTCTGCAAAATTCCTTATGTGCTTTACCCAAGTATCTGCCCATCTCAACGCAGCAATCTTTACCCAGGGTCAACGCAAGTCCACAGAATGCTGAGAGCTCTCCTGACCTATATAAAGATAAATTGTCTTTGGTTCATCCCCATGCCCAGATTTGGAGATGGTAAAGAATTGGCAGAGATATTTATCCGTCTGACACCTGTTTATTAAGAACTCACTAGACATGCTGTGACTGTGATACTCAGCAAGATACTGACTGAGGAATCATCAGACTGTAGCATAACCAGTGTTTGTTTGTGAATAGAATCATGATCTGGGTCCAGAATGAAGGGAGCCATCTCCAAGAATATTTCCAGGTATTAGAAAAAGGGGTCAAGCAAGGAAGGGGTCTGAGCTTGGATTATTTGTTTTGACACTTTCAGTTGGGATTTTAAGTTCATTTTTTTTTTTGTGGTTGGTTGTCAATAGTCTTTAGATAGGAAACTGAAGTGTACAATCTTCTGTGACCATCAGAAGATGGTGTCCTCTTTCTTTCCTAGTCCCTGAAAGGAGAAAACAGGCAGTTCTTTTATTATCATGAATAATAAATCACACTGCACTCACAGACTCATCTAGAATTCAACATGGCAAACACGAGATAGAGTCTGCTGATTCAAAGTAGGTTCCTCCTCACACTCTCTTTTTGTTCATGGAACTTACACTCTAATTGTGGGGGGAATACAATCAACAAGGGGAAGAATATCTAAATGGATTGGATGTCTTCTATTGTCTAATACCTATCTATCTGTCTACTTAGAATACTAACCTCGTTGGAGTATAACAATGAGCTGTCTTGGCCCTTTTGGCTAATGGAGCACACCTACAGACTATCAGAAAATAGGAGAATTAAATCTAAATATCTGTTCTCTTAATTCATCATTTGAATGAAGACAATAGGTCCATGATCTGGTACCAGGTCTTATCAATGCCAGTTTCTTACTTCTGTGCATTCTAATATTTTCTCAGCAATGTTACAAATAATTCCAAATATCTCAGTCTCTCCTGCTATTTTATTCTGCATAAAATGAAAAGACAAAATTAAGAAATCTTCAGTTATAAGAATTCTTGGAATATGATTTTTTTGCCTGAATTATAATATGTCCTTCTCTCCTTACCATGATTTTGTGCATTGTGATAAGTTTCTGACCACCACAGAGATAAAACAAAAGCTAGTGTTGTTTGGATTTCTTAGAAAAAGAAGTCCAGCAAAATCTGCAGCGAAGGATAGGCTTTTGCCCAAATCCAAATGGAGTTAAAACAGGCTTCCTGTGAAAACTTATATGGGACCAGTCATTTATTATTTATTTTTTTATTGACTCAAAAATCAATTAATATGAAACTCACCATATAAATCATGTTCAAATGTACATTTCAGTAGTTTTTAAACCATTGAAATCACCTTGCGGGATCATCAACCATCTCAGCTACCATTTCATCTTGGCATGCAATGTTTGCTTGAAACAAAAATAACAGGGTATTCTAAGGGGATGCTTCAGTTTGCTTCCAAAGAGCCAGCCAAGAGAGAACATTTGCAGAAGTCATGAAGCAAGATCATTTCAGCATCAGGTCTAGGATGCCATCCAGCAGGAACAGGATTCTCAAATTCTTTTCTTGCTGAGTGGACCGTCTTTGCCGCATCGCCTACCAATTCTACAGAATACCACCCTTTCAATATGTGGGAGTTTTGCTTTCAAATGACTCAAAAAGCAGGAAGTGGTATTTGAGTCTGTGTGTCACATCCCATGTGAGTATAAGAATGTTGTTTCCTTTTCTTGAAATGTAATTTCCTCTTCTGGGACAGTGACTGATAGATTTGGTTTGCAGTCAGAATAACTAGAACTGATGTAGAACTAGGATGTGGATTCAGTGGAGACTTGGAGGCTAGTCTAGTCGAATGGATTCAGAGAAGAAGATTTAAGAAAGGTGATTTATATAGTTCTAGGCAGTTAAAAGGATTTCTGAACCCAATTCCATTGCATATGTGAGTTTTTTCCACACCACTAAGCAGCTCTCCTACACCAATTGAGTGTCCTAGAGTTCAAATCAATTCTGACACTACTAGAAGATGGCATCAGATCCCACAGACTAATGGTTCCCTTCCACCAGGCTACCTCCCTCACCCTCATTTCAGATGCTGGTCTCAAGACCAGGTTATCCCTTATGCTTCTGACTGACTCGTTATAATTTAGGTCACCCAGTACTTCACCATGTTCTGACAATGGTTAAATCAAAGCTCACATCTGGCTCAGTGGGGCTGACTTTCAGGAATCACCAGCATTGCTCTGCTGACGGATTACAAAGGACAATGGAATTTACAACCTTAGATTAGAAAATGATGGCAGCTCTGGGATGAGATTGCAGAGACTGATGGGAACCCGCCAGACAAAATGAGGCAGAAAGGAGACAAGGGTCAAGATGAATGCGTTCAATCCCCACCCCTCCCCACCATGACAGCTTTGGTCCAAACTGAATTAGGACTGGGAGTCATGTCTCTTGGGACACTGTCTCCTTTTCAGAAATCTGCAGATGGCAGAGACAAATACAGCTCCTTTCTTCTCACATGGCAAGGGGTTGAAGAGACATTTTGAACAGGAGCTCCCCTCTGCCTGTTTGGCCAAAGACTACATTTCCTTACTGTCTCCTATTTGTGGCCCTCGATCTTTATTAGTTCAGTGGGAAGAAGAACCTAGGCGCTATTGGTCACAATCAGAGATTCTCACTACCTTCTCCTTCAGTTCCATTAATTTATTAGGACAACTCATTGAACTCGAATAAACAGCTTACTCACTAGATTGCTGGTTTATTATGAAATCATATAATTCAGGAACAGTTAGATGGAAGAAATACATAGAGCAAGGTCTTGCTCTGGGACACCACTCACATCAAATCATGTGTCCACCAGCCTTGATGCTCCTGGAACACTTTTCTTTTGGCATCTTATAGAGACCATCTTACATAGGCTCAGCTGATTAAATAATTTGCCATTGGCAACTGAGGTCAAACAACAGAACATCCTGGGAAATCAGGGGAGGGGACTGAAGGTTCCACCCCAATATTCATGATTGGTTTACCTCACCATCATGCCTTCATCATCAAGTCACCTCATTGACATAAATTCAGTGGCAAAAGAAAGGATCCTATTCTGAGCAAGACACTCATTTCACTGAAGTGATTTCAAGAACCGAAGACAAGAGCCCAAGTATTTAGAACATAAGATGTTCCCATTGTGGCGCCCGCTGATGGAAAAGCTTTTCAGTCAGCCACCTCCAATGGAGTGTAGTCCACATCCATCTCAAGGACCTGGGTTCCTGTACCGGGTCCAGGGGGAACAACCAGTGCTAACAATTAATTGTAAATAAAATAAAATACTTCCTCCTCTCTCTTCCTGTCTTCTTGCTCTCTTTCATTCCTGCCTGCACCTTACTTTCTTTGTTTTAAAGAAAAGATGTATCATTGCTTTTGTTACTCAGGAAATGCCAAAGGATTTAGAATCTCTGTGCCGGAAGCAGGATGAAGACCAACTCTCTGTTTCTTGTGATGCATCACAGTATCACAGTAGGAGTAAGTTAACAACCAAAGGGTGGTGGGTGTGGCACCTTGGGAGTGGAAATAGGGGTGAGGAACTCATCACTCCTTGATGTAAGGGAGCAAGGGAGAAATCAGTTCTAGGAACCCGGAAAAGGCATTTACTTGTGACAGAATAATTTAACAACTGCTCAAGTGTGCAGTCCTGCAAGGAAGAAGGAACTGAGAAAATGAATATTCCTCTCTCTGTCTCTCTCTCTGTCTCTGTCTCTCTGTCTCTGTCTCTGTCTCTCTCTCTCTGAGATTTCCTCTCTATTTCCAAGACTACCATTGGTCAAACCCAATGAAAAGACAGCACACAAGAGGGTCCTGATGATTATTGCAGGTAAGACAATCACCTGGTATACAAAGCAATGGAGAGAAGGATGGTGAGCACAGGTATTTGTCTAATGTTCAGAGGCAACCATATCTTGTTGAACTGGTCTCTACAGAAATGAACAATTTGCTCATTTGGTTTATGGAACAGAGTGGAATCCTGTGAAGGGAACAACCAAAGACTCCTCTAAAGTCGAGATAGCCAGATAGGGATGAGAGAAGATTTTCTTACATGGAAACTCCTGCTTTTGTTATTTCTCAGCATCTTCACTGGCCCATGGGGCTACTCTACTGTCTCACTGTGTTCCTCTCTGGACTTTGCATTCAGACTCTCCAAAAGGAAATACAAGATGGAGGACTTGGTCCATCAACATCCAACATCAGGCAGACAACGAAGGCTGGTTATTCTTTGTGTGCTAGCTCCCACCACAGATTTTCTTGACTGCAAAGCAACTTCCTGATGGAAGCTTCCATCGTCAAGAGCTTCCACATCAAAGAGGCATCACCCACTTCTAAGAGGAGCCGTCACCCAAGGGGACGAAAACCCAAGTTTCCTTCTTCCCCTGTGGCTCCTTGATTTTGCAGATCTTGTTGATGTAGATAATATTTCTATTACGACTGACTTGTCTTTTTCCTTCTCTTTTTATTTTTTAAGCATTTTGTTCATCTCGTTTGTGCCCCAACCCCTGTGCCCACACCGGGTCTTGAACCCGGGACCTTGGGATATATGTGGACTGTAACCAGTGTACTAAACTGCTAGACCACCAGGGAGCGCCCTTTCCCCTTCTTTTGTAACTCCACTTGTGCTTTAAATTCCTGCTATTCAGTTTAAAATTCACTATTAAGGTGCGCCCTGGTGGCTTAGCAAATAAGTCCACTGGGTTTAGTACACAGACATCCCAAGGACCCAGGTTCAAGACACGAGGCTGGAGGAGGAACAACAAAGATAAAAAACTAAATAAAATAAATGGGGCTTCTTCCTCTTCTCTCTTTCTGCCTGCCTCTGCTCGCCTTCATTCCTGCCTGCACCTTCCGTTAAAAAAATTGGGTGTGCCTTGGCGGTTAGCAGTCTAGTACACCTGGGAGCTGTCCCGCATACATCCCAAGTTTCCAAGGTCAAGACTCAAGGCCAAAGGGGAGCAACCAATATGAACAACTAAATAAAAGGCAGAGTGCTGCTTCCTCCTGTCTTCCGGCCTCTCCTCACCTGCATTTCTGCCTGCAACTTTCTTTGAAATAAAATTACTAAGAGCAAACCCATGAAATCCTTGAGCTTCCACCCTCAATCCCAACAAAAACCAGACCCCAGGCTCCTCTATTTTTTTTCTCTCTCTCCAAGACCTCAGGGTGGCCCAGAGGTGCTGTGTCATTTACAGATTTTGTCAGTAGTAAACCTGCATTTTTTCTGCTTCCTGTTGGCTTTTGTCATCATAGGAGGAATGACAAGGGCTGGTCTGGTCTTCATATTAATGCAAAAGGCGAGATGTCATCAGCAAGTCAACAAGGTTCAGATGAGGGCACCCAGGTATTTCCAGCTGACAGCATTATTATCCATAGACTGAGATGGACACAAAACTCCACCTCAAATGTTTTGGTGCATGGTGATCCAATCCGTGATGTCATAAATTGCGATTGCTTGGAAGGTGAATTTCCATGGTACCTGCTTGATGGTGGATGTGTAGAGAGCTCCTTCCAGTTCACATTTCATTGGCTTGAAAACACTATTACTTTGTTCATCATTTTGTGTGTAGTCTAGACATCTTTTTGGGTCTAAATTAGCTTGGCTGTCTCTGATGGCCTCTTTCATGCCTTCTCCCTCAGCTGTGGGGCTAGCTGGTGGGGAGATGACCTAACATGTCCTTAATTCTTGATCTGCTGCATGCTGATCGTCCACCAGAATGATGGGTTGCAGACCAGTCAACCTTGGTTCTCTTACAATGGTCTCTCTCCAGCAGAATGTCTGAGCTCATTCCTATGGGGATCTTGGTGTCCAAGTGCAGTGGGAGCACAGTCCAAGGCTCAAGCGCTTTTCCAATCTCTGCTTCCCTCCCGTGAACTGGGGTTTCAATGGCCAGAGTCAACCACAGGACCAAGGTAAAGACGGCAACAGGAGGACTTCCAAAAGATGAAGATGCTGGCATTTGAGCCAAGAATCCCTCCCACGCAGTTAGTCTGTACACGCATGGCATGCTCAGAATTTCAGGGACGTCTCTTGGATTTGTAGAGGGAACATGTAGGGTCTCAAAATGACATTCTTTAGTTTTCTTTTAGACCAGACCCTTCCAGGGCAAAAGAGGCCATAGAAGTTCTTGAGATGCTTGTATTTACACTCAACACACTGGCTCCTGGGCACTACAGGCCCAAGTCCACCTCAGTTATCCTCTGGAGGGATTCATGGACTGTCTTCTTACTTGCCCCTCATCAACCTAAGGATTTCCCCAATCCAACAAAAATCCGTACATTCCTGGAAATGTAAATTTATTTGGGGACCATCAGAGAGCCAAGGGTGCTTTCTCAGACCTGGAGATCTCCTGGAATGTCCACCCTCACCTGACACTCCTCATGGCAATGTGACGCCTGTTCTCAGACACTGGAAAAGAGTCAACCAAAAGCTCTTCCCCATATCAGTCAAGGGTCTATCTCTGACCTTGTCTCAGCCCAATGACATAGCAACTCTCTGCTTGCTCATGGACAGCTGTCCCTGTGCTGTCTTCCTCTTCCTCTAATAAACTTACTACGTGATACCAATTTAAAACCACTAAGAGTTTGTGTTCCTGTTTTCATGGCTGGACCCAAATCCCTCTTCAGATTCAGGTCCTTTAATACATGGAATATTTTCAGTGAAGCCCAGATGATAATTCTAGTCCTACACCCGCTTCCATTTTCCATCCAGAAGGAACATTCGATTATCACATGGAGCATTGATAGTCAGATTATTTGGGAGGGCTGACTGCCAATCCATCTAGACAGTCATCTCTAGGGGATTATTCAAATGTTTTATTACATTGGTTTTAGTTTTTACTGGAAAAGTTCAGGACACCAGCTGTCCATCAACCAAAACACAGAAAGGGGATGTGGGTGCAGAAGAAATTGATGTCAGAAGTGGACCATACAAGAAGGTCAGACTCTTTTCTCAACATCCATTTCAACATCCTGGGCAAAGATAGGACGTTTTAAAAATTGATTTTATTGAAGGACTAGGGTATTCTAACATTAAGTTTAAAGGATGCATGACAGCTATTGACATCTACATATAACACAGTGAGTTGATTTTTCTCTCCTTTTATCTTTCACTATAAAATGAATCCCCTCTACCCTGCTTTCTGTCCAACCCATGCCCATCTCTTTCTGCACTCTCAGATTTACTTTTTTAGATGAAAGCCTATTGTTGTCTTTTAAAGTCTATTTTTGTTTCATTTAGCTCATTCAGTTGTTTGCTCTTTTTTTCAAGCAAAGGTGCAGGCAGAATTGAAGGTGAGTAGGCAAGCAGGAAGAGAAAGGAGGAAGAAGCATTTATTTTCATTTAGCTGTTCACACTGGTTGTTTCCCCCCTCACCTGGGATTCAAACCCAGGGGTATTTGGCCTGCGGTCCTTCAGAGGTGATTGCCCTAACTGCTGCTCCACTAGGGACACCACTGTGCCTTTTTAAGGGGGAAGAAATGGAGCACTGATGCAAGGATGCGAAGGAAGTGCAGTGGTCCACAGTCATTAAGTTATTTATTATTTTTCTCTCTTTTTAAAGGAAGGGTGCAGGCAGGAATGAAGGTGAGAAGGCAGACAGGAAGAGAGAGGAGGACAAAGTGGTTTATTTATTTATTTTAGTTGTTCAACTTAGTCGTTTCCCTGCCCCACTGGGACCTGAACCCGGGTCTTTGGGATGGATGTGGACCACACAGGACCGGAGGCGGTGGACCTAACTGTTCCTCCACCACAGCATGTCTTGTCTTGCTTTTCTTGTTCCAGCTCACACCAGGTCCTGCCTTAATTCCCACTGGTGGTTCTGCCTACATCAGTGATAAAGCTTGTGAACAAAATGTGTCTGCAAAGAGAGAGTCCAGTGTGTGGGTGTTTCTTTAATGGCTTCATAATAAGAAGCTTTATCATTAAAAAAATGAAGGAAAAAAGGAAGTTACTATTCGGGATAATAAAGTCAGTTTTCATCAATGTAATAAAACCAAGTTAAGGAGTAAATCCTAAAATGTGCATTTGGGCTTGCCAAACTAGAGATTATTTTGTGTTGTACCATTTTGCATTGGATCTTTACAAAGATTCTTATGCTAGGAATGAAAAGAAAATTCAAAGACACCATGCTAATGATTTGTCAAGAATTTTACCAGCAAGTCAATGAATATAATGCTAGGTGATCTTATCCCCAAACCAAGACTATGCATTTGTCATTTTGCCATAGAAGTAAAATTATGTGTGATATGATAATAGGGAGCTATGCCACACATAAATCCTCTGACTCTCTTGCATCCTCTGAGCTTCACCTCTCACCCCAAGATATTCACTTAAGATGTTCAAAGGGGCCTCTTAAAGTTGGACCCATGGCTTGGTATGCATGGGAAGCCACCTTCCATGACTGAGTTTTCTCCATTGGCCACCATTCTTATTCCAAAGTTCATTTTCTGACACTTTCTAACAGTCCACCCTGGGCTGTTAATCCTGAAATTATGGTGATAAAAAGAGAACTAAAGAACCCTGCATGATGCAAACCACCCAACCCCAAAACATGTACCAGGTAGTCTCATTCACCCACAACATCCTTGCAGAACTAGTACTCTAGATAAGAAGCGAGAAACTTCCTCTTACTAGCTCTGAGAAGCTGCCATACTGGGTGAGAAGCAACGACGTTTCATCCAGTGGGTAAGTAAAAACTGGTTTCATGTCTTTTCAAAGAAAATAGAAAATGTTTCACTTGTGATCTTAGGTCTGGGAAAAATGCTCTGGCATTGGGAAATTCTTCAAGGAGATTCATTATAGGTCCTATTGTTTTATTTTTTGAGAGAAGCTATGGGGACATCCACCTTCTGCTGTTTCCCCATGTCTGCTTGAGAAAAGAACAAATGGAAATACTTTTGCACACACCAAACTGATGATGACCTTGCAGTAAGGAGCTGAACGTGACCTCAAGAAATTTTTGAGAAAAGAGTCTGAGGCAAATGGATAGCTCATTTGTTTTTCAAAAATGAAGAAAAAAGATCTAAAATGACGAATGCATTTACTTAGGTCCCACAGTAAGTTAATAAGGCGTTTCATACACCACATAGCTCCACCACACACTCAACAGCACAGTTAAATGCCAGGCTTAGATGGAAGGATTGAATATTGTATTCCTGGCTAAGGTTCATGTTTTCCAACCAGCTGTCACTCACAGGTAGGGGAGGGGATGTCTTAGTGGCTAACATTCAGCATTTTACAAGAAACAAAAAAAGGACTATAATTACGAAAGATCAGATGCTGCATGTCATGATTATTGATTTATAAAACTTGGTTCAGTTCTCTCTCTGTCTCTGTCTGTCTCTGTCTCTCTCTCGTAAAATGCATTTCTTATAGTGGACCATGACCAAAAATCTGTTTAAATAAACATTGCTACTTACATGAAATGAGCTTAGATGAGCTAGACACACAAAGGCAAGTACTGTATATCTTACAGAGGTCAAATTCATAGAAGCAGAGTAAAATGGGTGATGCCAGGGACTAGGGAGATAGGGAGATGCTAGTCAAAAGGCACAAACTTTTAGTTATTCAAGATGAATAAGTTATGGAGACCAAATATCTCACTGTAGGTGTTATCCAAAGGCAGTTTACAGGACGTCACCATTTAGTGCCTGGCAAACCTGAGTCTGAACCACAAATATGCAGCAGCTAGTTGAGTGACCTGAGATGGTGACTTTGCCCCTGAACCTCAGTTTTCTCTTCTGCAGCATGGAGCTCAGAAAGAGCACATGCTTTATAGAGCATTGTCGTATTGACTCAGTGAGATGACAAGTGGTATCTGCTTGGCACATTGTAAATGCTCAAGAAAGTTGACTCTGATGAGGGCATAGCATGAAGACAGTGATGTCTAGTGGTAGTGGTGGTGATATTAATCATGTGGTAATGATGATTGTGGTGATAGTGATGATGGTGATGGTGGTGGTGATGGTGTGGATGGTGGTGGTGAAGCTGATGTAATGATGGTGGTGGTGATATTGATGACATGGTGACGATAATGGAGATGATGGTGGTGGTAGTGATATGGATGATGATGGTAATGATGGTGATGGTGATGATGGTGGTGGTGATGGTGATGAAAATGGTGGTGGATGATGATGGTGAACTTGATGTAATGATGGTGATGGTGATGATGGTAATGATGGTGATGGTGGTGATGGTGATTATGGTGACGGTGATGTTGATGGTGGTGATAGTGATGATGGTAATGATGGTGATGTTGATGATGGTGGTAGTGGTAATGGTGTTGGTAATGATGGTTGTGGTGGTGATGGTGCTGGTGATGTTGATGATGGTGGTGATGGTGATGTTGATGATGGTGGTGGTGATGGTGGTGATGATGGTGGTAGTGATAGTGGTGTTGATGATGGTGGTGGTGGTGATGGTGATGGTGATGATGGTGGTGATGATGGTGATGATGGTGGTGGTGATGATGGTGGTGGTGGTGATGATAATGGTGATGATGGTGGTGAAGTTGATGTAATTTTGGTGGTGGCGATGTTGATGATGGTGGTGATGGTGGTGGTGGTGAAGTTGATGTAATGATGGTGGTGGTGATATTGATGATGGTGACGATGGTGGGAGTGGTGGTGATGGTGGTGGAAGGTGGAAGTGGTGGAGATGATGGTGGACAGGATGCTACTAGTGATTACGGTGCTGGGGATCAAGGTGGTGACGGTGATGGTGGTAGTTATGGGTGTTGGTGATTGTGGAGACAGTGAAGGTCATGGAACTTTCTGATGCCCTTGAATGGCTGAAATCACACCCATGACTTTGCATGCTAAGAACTGATCCATGACCCAGTAGTGAGGAGAAAGAACTAGGGTCCTATGAAGCGCCACGGGAACACAGCAGTGGTCTGAGAAGGCCCATCCCGGAAAACTGTGTATGTGATGGCTCTGAACAGGGCTAGTCACACATTCTACATTGACTTCTTGTATGTAAATCAAATTTTTCTGTGTATACTTGCTATGTCCCCCCATTATCACTTACTGAAAATCTTTATGGAACTTCTGCAATAGGCTATGCACCTCATTAAGTGCTTTGACCCCATTATTTCATTGAATGTTCATCACCAACCTCTGATGTTTATTATTTAATTACCCTTTCACTTCTCAGATGATAAACATTGAAGCTGAAAGAGCTTATGTCACTTGCTCAAGTGATAAAATGCAAATAAAATTCAAGGCTAAGACTTGAACAAAACCCAACTGAACCCAAACCACCTTCCCCCTAGTGAGATCCTAAACCCCAAAGCAGTCTAGAGGCTAAATTTGTAACATGAACAAGTGAGTCCTCTGCTGGGAAGCTGTGGAGACTGGAGAAATTAGGGACCACAGACTCTCTGTACAGACATTCAAATCAACTTTCTCATTAAATGCAGAACCAGAGGGCCACAAATTTACAATCTATAGACCCCATGGTCACCATATTGTATGAATAAAAATAAAATTCTCTATGTGGGAATCTTTGGGGGTGTTTTCACTTCCTGAATTCCTCCTCATCTCTCACTTTCGTTTCCCTTTTGGGTTTGTTTTTCTTTTGTTCCAATAAGCTGACATTAAAATACACTGTGGAAACTCTCCACGTCAAGAAATTTGGTCTAGAGGAGGAGAATTCTTTTTTGAGACCTCCTTTGAAACCAGTTTAACAAAACTATTGTATGGGAAAGGAGTGATGGTGTGCTTCAGAAGAGCCATGTGACTTTGCCTCTGAAACTCAGCTTTCTCTTCTGCAACATGGAGCTCAGAAAGAGCACATGCTTTATAGAACACTGTCATAGTGACTCAGTGAGATGTCATCTATAGCCTGTAGCATCTTCTTGGCCCATGGCAAATGCTGAATAAAGTTGGCTTCATCACCATTGCCATAGCCAACAGCAGCATCTTTCCACCATCATCACTATCATCATTATCACTGGTACCACCACCACTCGACTAAAGGATGATGGGCATGTAAACAATTGTCCATGTTAAATGAGTAAACAATGCTTTGGGGAGTAAGTATACACCTATAGAACCATTACTGTTATCCAGGCTATCAGTATATTTCTCACCTCTCCAAATTTCCTCTTGTCCCCTTTTGTATTATAGTGTGTGTGTGTGTGTGTGTGTGTGTGTGTGTGTGTGTGTGTGTGTGTGTGTGTGTGTGTGTAGAACCCTTGACACAAGATCTAATCTTTTAGTCAATGTTTAGTAGCTGTAGGGTAGAATGAGAACCTGACCCAAGCTCCCATCTTGAAAGTGGGCTCAAGAACTGGTCAACGCTGAGCACGGACTTGAAGGTAAAGATGACATTCTTTGTTGGTGACAACTGCCCCACCCCACTGACTGTACCCGAGATGCTCTGCCCTGGACTTCTGCTGTCCTTGACTGCTTGACTTTCTTTGTTCTTGCCCACTTCTCTGCTCAGTATCCTCCCTCTGCAGATACCCCTAGAATAGAGCTCCCTACTTGCTGACAGTGTGGTGCTTTCTGTAAACATTCCTGACTCGCTGCCACTGGGGAGGTGGAAATATGTCCGACCCACCCCCATCGGAACCCCTGACACGAGTAACAACCACGGCCATGTTCTTACCACCTGTGTCTTCTCTTGAGTTCCTCGGACTGTCTACTAGGCAGGATGTTACTCTGCCAGGACGTGAACCACTCATAACTGCAGCCAACTGTGCTTTTCGTGAAGCTGAATACTTACTCTCCAGAGCATACTCCTATTGCCTTGTGAGACATTGAGAGAGAACTTTTCCACAGGCAGGCCCGAATGGAGTCCAGACTCAGATTTCTCCAAACAAGAGTATGGGGAAGTGGTAGAGTTACCAAAGAAAATGATTGTGGTCATTTTTCCTCTTTGATGAAGATAGCTCATCATTATTATTTTCTGACTTCTAGAATAAAGTACACATATGACTTCTAGTTGAACAAAGAGAAGTGGAAGATCACAATGTTATTCTATTAATATTTATAATTCCTTTAAGTATGATATATATTTTGCGTTATCACTTGCTTTTTATCTAATTCTGTTTCACACTTTCTAAATAATTTTGTTTAAAGGAAAGGTGCAGGCAGGAATGAAGGTGAGCAGGCAGGCAGGAAGAGAGAGGAGGACAAAACATTTTATTTTATTTTTATATAGTTCACAATGGTTGTTCTCCCCAGACCTGGGTCTTGAACCCAGGGGTATGTGGTCTGTGCTCCTTCAGAGGCAGCTGATCGAACCACTGCTCCACCAGGGCACACGTATATGATTTTTTAGAATACAGGCAGGAATGAAGGTGAGTAGGAAGGCAGGAAGAGAGAGGAGGGAGAAACATTTAATTTATTTTGTTCAGTTATATACCACGGCTGTTCTTCAGCCCCAGGGTGCAAACCTAGGACCTTGGCATGTATGTGGATAACAACACCCAACCACTGCTTTTCCAAAGCACCCCTCTATGTGACTTCAATTGCCTCCTAATGCACTATTTTTATGATATCCTAGTACTTACATACACATACTTGCATGCTGTTTGCTCCCTACCCCCCATTTTCTGAAACAGTTTTCTTCAAATTTGGTATTGCTTCCCACCTTGGTGTCTTTACAATCTTCAGCACCACCTTTTGAGTGACTTACCAGATTTACAAAATTTTAACCTAAACTTTATGGCCAGTTAATATCACCTGAGGGCAGTGTTTGACTTTTAAAAAGAATTGCACCATTTATTTTAATATGTATTTCTAGGGTCACCATAGATCCTGGTTTGTCGGGTTGTTCTGGGCTCCCAACTAGCTTGAAATCTTGTCCCGGTTTCCATCACAGTTTGCTCAAAGCTAATTTGGGTAAACACCCCCCCCCCAAATTAGCTCCAAATTGCCCAACAGGCGTGCAGGCTTCCCCAACACAGGCATTCTACACACATCCCCGCCATCCCAAACATGAACACCCTGCTTTCCTCATTGCAAAACCTGCTGATTCTCTGACGGGTCTTAGTTTCAACTCTCAGAAATAATGGTAAGTCTATACAAAATGAATAGGACTCTTAACCCAAGTCTTCTAATCATAATTGCAGCTTCCTTTGGAGCAGAGCCTTAATTGGTTGGTGACAAAACTTAAGAACGATCATCTCTACAAAAATGAGCAATTATTTTTGATGTCATCACATCTTTAGCCTTATGACCGTGAAACAATTATTGATTTGTCTTGGTCTGATGTCTCAAGTGTTAAATCAGTGGCTGAGGTGTTCAGGTAATGTCTCAGGACCTGGGTTCATGACTGGAGTTGAGGGGGCAGGGAGGGCTAAACAAATACAAATAAATAGAAGTGCTTACATCTGCCCTCCCATCCTTCAAAGAATTATTAGTTTAATCCAGAATGCAATAATATACTGCCATTGGTTTATATGTTACTCAATCTCTTTTATTAATCCCTTAAATTTTGGATGAAGAAAGTGGATAGTTTGTCCTATGGTTTCTCACAGTTTGGGTCTTCAGATTGCACTAGAGCAGGATGTTACACATTAGTAGGATGTCCCATCGAGGCGTCTATGGTTCCTCCATTGCTATGTGATCAACTTGTTTCCTATTAGCCATTCTGCTATGATCATCCTTGGAAGATCCTTTCTGGGATATAATTTCTCCAAAGTGTAATTATTGGGCCAAAGAAAAGCAGAAGTGAAAGGGTTTCATAAGCCTCAGCCACCCAGCTTCTCAATTCTGTGGCCATCAGAAAAGGATTTTCATGGGACTCCTTCCTTTCAGGAACCTTGGCTGTGTCCGGCTTGAGTGTGTTTCTCCGATAGTGCTTCTTGGAATCTCTGCGCTATGAGAAACAGGTGCCTTTCCCTGCTCTCAGGTGAGTGGAACAGAGAACTTCACACCCTTGTTCCCATGTCCCTCAGTAGCGGCGTCCCCAGATTGGAATCTTTCTCTAGAAATTACAGTGCGTGCTTGTCTTATAAGAAATGCCCATCATGAGTCTCTTGGTTGCTCCTTCCAAAGCAGAACTGAAGCAAAGACTTGGCTCAAGCAGTTTATTTGGGAGGGGATTCCAGAAAGCACATAAGAGCAGTAGGCACCATCAGAGTTGGAAGGGAGAAGAGCTAGTGAAGGTGAGTTCATGAGGGGACACTGTGTGGGTGACTATCCTCAATAGGCTGGGGAACACCCAAGAGGCAATCCCTGATGTGCCTTAAAAGAGAAAGGAGACTGGGCTATTATCCTCATCTCTCACTGCTTACTCTCAACTATTTATAACTTGCCTCCCATGGGCTCCAGAGATATGACCTCTTGCAGAGAGATACAGGAATTTATCTGCATACATAAGAGGTTCCTTATGCTACATTATTAGCCAAGTTTGGAGAACTCCCCACTCTCTACTCTGGACCTTAGGGTCTTCAAGGTGATAAAAAATGACATAGGAGGAGTCAGGTACAACCGAGAAGAGATGGTTTGTTAGAAAATCCCATAAGAAAGCATGTGGCATCCAATACTCTGTCTGGGGTGGGCAAGCTCTTTCTGTAAAGAGCCAGATAATGACTCATTTTAGTGTTGGTGTCAACTCCTTAACTTTACTGCTGCAAAAGCAGTCACAGAATTTACACGACTGTGTGGACTTGGTTATGTTTATACTATGTCAGTGTCTAGCAACCTAAAAATTTAAATTTCATGTAATTTCCTTATGCCATGAAATCACTTTCTAATTTCTTTAATATCTGGAATATGAAAAGAGAATTTTGAGCTCATGGATCACACAAGAATAGGCAGTGGTCTGGATTTGGCTCAAAGATCTTTGCTGATCTCTGTCCTATCAAGAAATCATTCTTTATTATTTAAACACAAAAGAAAAGACTTCATAGGGAAATAACTGCTTGAGAATGTTGACTTGAAAAGTGACTGAGTTCTATGATTCAACCTAATATTATGAGCACTTCAATGTTTTTGTCAAAGTCCACAAAATGGAGCATAATAAATGTGACTAAATAGGAAGAATAAAAGTTCACCTTACCTTGTCTGGGCACCTGTGCTATTCTTTGATGATCCAAATGGAATGTGGACAGGTTTCCTTGACTCCCTTTCTGTGATAAAATCCAAACTACCTACATATTTTTTGTCGCAATGAAACCACGGGGAGGCTGCTGTTGGTTATAAAGCAGAAGCCTCCATATTGGTGTGAAGGGTCCTGTCAACCTCAAACAAAGAGCATTCAGTTATTTCACCAGCAAAATGAGTTTATTTGGAAACAAAACCAAAAATGCAATCAGGAAAGTGCAGCTTCATGGCAAGTCTTGTGACCTTTCCTAGAACTAATCTGCACCCCCTTATATAGCCTTTGTAGTGACTTCTCCTGGGGAAAGGGCACCTGGCCAATAAAATGGGATTTTCCGTCATGATGAGGCCCCACAAGAGTTCTCCAGGAAGGCTTGTTTTCCGAACATGACTTTGGTCGCAGAAAAGGTAGTAACCTTAGTTGAGTCATAAAACATACTGACCAAGACAAAAAAACATATTTACATCCATGAGAGGGGAAATCCAATTGTCATATACAAGTGACCGATTAGGCAATTTAGAATGTTCAGGAGCTATGCAAATAGGCTTTCCTGGATTGCATTTTGGATAGGTGAGGCAAATAAAGTAGCTAATTTTTGAGGATTTATTAATATCTTCCTATTAATATTGAACCATAAAAGCTCTAATTTTGTTAGCAAATCAATGATTTCATAAAGGCACAGTCGTTAGAAGTGGGCATTTTAGAGCCTCTCTAGGATTGGTTTGCCCTCTAGTTTCCACCAGAGCTTTCTCATGCTGTCATAAAAACAATTTCTACATTTCCAATCTTATCTCCTTTCCTGGGGCCAATTATTGAGGGATTTTTCCAGTAAGTTCTTCTCAGTCATAATTTGGAGGAATGCTTCTTTGGACTATGGCAGAGGTTGGACTATCATTGATTCCTTTCAGAGCAAATTGATCTCCTTTTCTTTCAGAGTCAGTTTTAGACTTTCCCAGAATCTTAATCCTCGCTGAGGTGTCAGGTAAAAGCTTAGTATCAAGGCTTCACCCTGATGGCTCAGGTTGTTGAGAAAACTGGGGTATGGACCATGCAAACTCACATGTCTAGGGAGAAAAGACAAAATAAGCACGTAAATAAATACCTGTGCTTCTTCTTCCTCTCCCTCCCTTCTCTAAAAATAAAGTCCAGCATCCAACAATTCCTGAACTAGGGCCATTTTTAATTTTGTTGCCACTAGAAATAAGGAAACTATGTTGTTTTTATAGCATCAGGCAATCATGAGCCACCCTGAAAGCAAATGACTGTAGGTATAAGTGTTACACTTTGTTCCTGACTGGGGCACTGGCTCCTGAGAACCTGTATAATTTGGCTTGTCGAGCTGTTATAACCAAAGACAAAGATGACTCTTCCATTAGATCCAGCAAATATGCACTGTTTTTGCCTTTGAGTGTGAACTATGAGCGAAACATGGACTATTAGCCTTACCCATGAGAGTTTCTTGCAGATCATTGTGAGGGGTCAGGAAGTGGTCAGGAGGCATGCATGGGGCTAGAGGTCACAGGAGTAAGATGTTTACAAAGTAATAGACATATAGAGAGCAGTTGGCAATAGGATTACATAGAGATACTGCAGCTGGCTGAACAAGGATGTCTGTGGTGAGAAATCATGAGGGTTTCCACACCACGGGGTGCAGAGATGGTCTAAGGGAACTCACTGAGAATTCCTGAGTTTTATCCAAAAGGGCAGTGGCTTTTGATTTTCTTTTCCCACTGCACTCTCAGTCCAAAATGCTGACCCCTGTTTTTGCAAAAGGGAAAGAATTTTATTGCAAAGTCAGGTAACATGAAGGCAGGAACAACTGGACTCAAAGCTAGCTCCCTTAATAGATACTGAGAATGGAAAGGACCAGGGACTAGAAGAGAGCAAAGAAATTCCTACTTAGACAATTTGGTGGGTCCATCCATCTCTGGGAAAGGAGGCACCAGAACCAGATTTTTGTGGTGGAGTGATCCTTCACTTCTGAATATGTCCAAGTCATTTTCTCCTTAACACTTTGGTTCCTGGGCAGGAATTTTTATTCCAGGCACCTGAGGGTCATGAGGAAGTCTCTGGGGGTGGTGCACATATCAGGTCAGGATGCCTACAATTTCTGTGTCTGCAGAAAACTTCACATTCCTTTGCAACATGCTCTTAATTAAGTGGCAGGTGTTCTACTTTACCTTTTCCTGCTATATGTCATTCTTATAATCTGTGAGAAGTCTTTGTGCTTCCAAAAATACATCACCCTGGGCGTGTAGCAGATTGGTCCACTACCTCTGGCTGAGCTCAATCCACATGCATCCCAAGCATGTGGGCTCATGTCTCAAACAACCAAGATGAACAACTAAATAAAATAAACAAATGCACCTTCCTCCTCTCTTTCCCTGCCTGCCATCTTGCCTCCATTCCTGTCTACACCTTTCTTTTAAAAAAAGTGCCCTTTATCACCACTATATTAACTCCTTTATTCCCATGTTTCCTTTCCCCTTCCATGCCACACCCCGTAGTCCTACTCTTGTGTCTGTAGTAATAGTCAATGTCACTTAAACTGGTGTTAGGGTCAGCGTTCGTCCTCCCAGAAACGCACACACACACCAGTCACCAGTGTAAAAGCATAAGGGACTTTATTTCCAGCGTGCTGGGATCCGAGCCTCATCCAACGCAGTGGATTTGGTCAAGGACCCCGGGTTTACTTTTTAACAGGCTTTTATAGGGTTTTGTTACATAGGCGTCAGCGTTTTGGCCTGGCGGGTCACATACCAGCATTATCTATCTCTCCTGGAGCCTGTCAGCGTCTGGGTCAGCTCTCACATTCCCCCCTTGTTTTTAACCCTGTATTGAGGAGTCTTCCTCAATTTTGTCATATTCCTCCTGTTCTCTTCTCTCCAGAACCTGGTATTGCTGTCTGAGAACCAATAATTGGACAGTGTTTAGCTTATCTTTGATAAATGTTAGTAATCTGTTTAGGATACATGGCCCAAAGGTTAAGATCAGAAGGAGTAAGACTGGAGGTCCTGCAAGGGTGGATATGAGAGTAGTCAACCAAGGGAAGCTGTTAAACCATGATTGAAACCAGCCTTCCTGTTGTTTCCTTTCTCGCTTTCTTTTGTTTGGTCCTTCCCTTAATTGTGCCATGGATTCTCGCACCATTCCAGTGTGATCTGCATAGAAGCAACATTCCTCTTTTAGGGCTGCACAAAGTCCTCCTTGTTGGAGGAAATTAGATTTAAGCCTCTTCTATTTTGCAATACTGCCTCGGAGAGAGACACTACTGATTTTTCTAAACTAGTGATAGATTGTTCTATTCTAGATATATCTTCGTCTACTGCCACCTGAAGGGCTGTTAATCCAGCATGTTGAGTTGCAAGGGACACAATCCCAGTTCCTGCCCCTGCCAAGCCTAATCCTATGAGCATTGCTACAGTCAGGGTAACAGGTTCTCTACGCGCACGGTAGCGGGTTGTTTGTTGTTCCCAGTGCGAGTACATATACTCATCAGAGTGATAAAGTATTCTAGGGTACACTGAAACCATCATACAAAATTCTCTTGATGCATTGAATACTTGTAAGCTGAGGCAGGGGGTAAGTCCTATTCTGGTCTCCGAATGGAGGTGTGGGTGTATTGGAGGAGGGGCCCCATACAGAATTTCAAAGGGTGTCAGGTTTAGTACATACGGGGTGTTATGTGCCCGGAATATGGCGTACGGAAGAAGCATCACCCAGTCTCCTCCAGTCTCTATCGCCAATTTAGTAAGGGTCTCCTTTAATGTTCTATTCATTCTTTCTACCTGCCTGGAACTCTGGGGGTTATATTCACAACGTAACTTCCAATTAGTCCCCATTGCTCTGGCCAGCCCCTGGATGACATTGCTGACAAAGGAAGGCCCATTGTCTGACCCCATCATTTCCAGTACCCCATAGCGGGGTACAATTTCTTCCAGCAATATCTTAGCAACTACTAGGGCTGTTTCTCTTTTTTTGTAGGCAATGCTTCCACCCATCCTGAGAAGGTATCCACCATAACCAGTAGATATCTATATCCATATTTTCCTGGTTTTACCTCTGTGAAGTCTATTTCCCATGTCCATCCCGGCTCCCTCCCCCTTTCCTTTGTACCTGTATGTTGGCCCTTTAGTTTCCCTGGTTTCATAACCTGGCAGGCTTGGCAATTGGTCACCGTCTGGTGGACAGCTTGTCACAGATGGTGGAAGTGGAGCCCGGCCAAATCCATGAGGGCGATCATCTTTTTCTCTCCTAGGTGTGTGGTCTGGTGTAAATGTAGAATGAAATGTTTCCCTAGTATTTCAGGCAAAAGGAGTCTTCCTTCCGGAGCCTGGAACCATTTGTCCTCTTTCTCTGTTGCCTTGATCTTGTCTTTAATCCATTTTTGGTCCTCGGGGGAATACATAGGAACAGTGGGAAGTACATCTATCCCGGTAGGTGGCAGGTTTAGGGTTAAGGCAGCGGTTCCTTCGGGCGCAGGGACCGTTGACTCTGGTAAGGCCACCGCCTTAGCTGCTGCGTCAGCGCAGCAGTTTCCGGCAGCCTCCAGGCTGTTCCCTGTTCCCTTTCTTTTGGTGCCCTGGCGGCGTATGTACCACTGCTATTGCTTGGGGTTCCTGTATGGCTGCCAACAGTCTCAGGATCGCTGGCTTAAGTTCCATTAGAAGGGGGGCCTGATGCACGGCCAGGCCGACCCCAGCAGTTTCAGCCCATGCCCCCAGGAAGTCTCGTAGCCAATCCTGCATATCAGGGGGGATCAGTGAGGAAATGGGTTCCTGATAGAGGTGGTATTCATCCTCTAGCCCTATTGTCAAGACCTGTATGGGGTTACTGTCACTCTTATTCCTTGATCTTCAAAGTAAATGCGAGCCTTCAACTTAGTCAGAAGGTCCCTCCCTAGTAGAAGGGCTGGGCATTCCGGTGTCACCAGGAATGAGTGGGTCACTTGTCGGGTTCTCCAGTCTACCTTCCGACTTGTGGTCCACCGGTAAGGTTTGGTCCCGGTAGCTCCCTGCACCCAGCTGGTTTTGGTTCTCAGTGGCCCTTTATCTTCGGTTACAACCGAAAATTGTGCTCCTGTGTCCACCATGAACCCTAGAGATTCCCCCTCCACCTTAAGTTTTACCCAGGACTCAGGGAGGGGTGCCGAGTCTTGTCGCCTTCAGTCGCTGTCACTATTACTCCCGGCTACGAACACTCGGGTCGGTGGGGTTTCACCCTTTCCTTTGCGATTCTCCTTTTTCTTGGGGCACTCGTTCTTCCAATGCCCTTTTTCCTTACAGTAGGTGCATTGGTCCTTTTCCAGCTTAGGCTTGCCAACATGCCAGGGTTTCCTTTCATTTTCAAATTGCCTGCCTTTTGGTCCCTCTCTGGTTCCTGCATAAAAGATCCTAGCTAGTTCCCTTTGTGTCCTTTTATTCTCCTTAGCCTGGTATTCTCTATCTTCCCTCCTTATCCTTTCTTCTCTTTCCTCTGGAGTCTCCTTTTTGTTGTAAACTTTTTCCGCTATCCTGAGTAGGTCCTGAATCGTTCGTGTCCCTAACTTTTCGACTGTCTGTAGTTTTCTTCGGATATCAGGTGCCGCCTGATTAACAAAAGCTAGAATGACCGCTGCCCTAGTCTCCTCTGCCTGGGGATCCATGAGAGTCTGTTGCCTAAAAGCCTCTAGTATCCTCTCCAGGAAGGTGCCTGGGCTCTCACTGGGTTCCTGCCAGACTAAGTTTATCTTGGCCGAATTGGTGGGCTTTCGAGCTGCCTCTCGGAGACCAGCCATCAGAGCCTGGCGGTAAACTCGGAGACGCTCCCTAACTTCAGTGCGATCGAAATCCCAGCTGGGGTGGATCAGCGGGAATCCCTCCTCGATGAGGTGGGGTTGCGTGGTAGGTCGCCCATCATCTCCCCGATCGACCTTTCGGGCCTCCGCCAAAATTCTCTCTCCCTCCTCGGTGGTGAAGAGAACCTTTAGAAGCTGTTGACAGTCATCCCATGTGGGGTTGTGGGTAAACAGAAGAGAATCCACCAAGTCTATCAGGGCTGTGGGTTTCTCAGATAAAGGGGGATTTTGGGTTTTCCAGTTATACAGGTCGCTGGAAGAAAACGGCCAATACTGATAGGTTCGTTCCCCACTTTCCCTGACAGGACTCACGGCGCGGAGAGGGAAAGCCTGAACAGGTTGGGGGGGAGTTTTGGTGCTGGGTCGATGACCTGGTGAGACCGAGTTCCAAAGGCGGGCCCCAACCTGGAGACATTTGGCTGAGGTGTTGGTTTGAGGGAGACACCTGGCACCTGGTGGGGCTCTGGTGGGGCCATGGGGGCCTGCGGAGGAGAAGGGGCCTGGGTGGGGGCATAGGGTGGCGGGGTTTCCGTGTCTAGGTCAATCAGATTCAGGAATGATCCGGGGTCTTGCAGAACCTTTGGGTCAGATTTTGGGAGAAGCATTTCACAATCATCATGAAATCGAACCGCCAGAACCTTAGGGCCTGTAGGATTAGAAGACAGAAAAGGTTTTAACCAAGGAGGGGGGTTTTCTACCATATCTTGCCAAACCAAGATGTAGGGGAATTGGTCTGGATGTCCATGCAGATTGGTGAGGAGAGTTTTCTTCCGAATCATGGCGATGATGCCCAGGTCGAAAGTTCCCTTTGGGGGCCATCCGACCCCGAAGGCTGGCCATTTTTCAGAACAAAAAGTTATTAATTTACTCTTCTTGACCTCCATAGACAGGTTGTTTCCTCTTTTCCTGAAATCTGAAAAGTGGTTAACGAAGAGAGAAAGGGGAGTAGTCTGTCTCTGACCCATGATAACAGACAACGATGAGACAATGACAAAGAGACGACAGACAATTTTCGGCCGATTTGCACCAGATGCAGATTTTACCAGATACAGATTTTCTTACCCGAGGGACAGTGGGGACAGCTCCCTCACTCCCCGACTAGTCACTGTTTCTGATGCGTCCACTTAGGTGTCCTAGTCCCAGAATTTGGGCCCCCAGATTGGTCTTTGCGACCGACGCGCCACCTGATTAAGTCCCTCTGTTGCCTGAGTGCGTGTGTGGTTTGTTCCAGAAGGGAGGAGATCGATCCTGGATGAGCCCCCAAATGTTAGGGTCAGCGTTCGTCCTCCCAGAAACGCACACACACACCAGTCAACAATGTAAAAGCATAAGGGACCTTATTTCCAGCGTGCTGGGGTCCGAGCCTCATCCAACACAGTGGATTTGGTCAAGGACCCCGGGTTTACTTTTTAACAGGCTTTTATAGGGTTTTGTTACAAAGGCGTCAGCGTTTTGGCCTGGCGGGTCACATACCAGCGTTATCTAGCTTGCCTGGAGCCTGTCAAGGTCAGCGTCAGCTCTCACACTGGTGACAGGGTTGGTGTCCAATGCACACGGCCCAAAGTGTGAATTAACTATCCTCTCATTCAAAAAGAAATGTCAACACAAGAGATAATAATAATAAAAAGATAAAATACAAGCTTTCACATGAACATTTGAATGTGGAAACACGCAAACATCATCATGAGCTTGAGAGCTGCCCAAACATAAAGGTGTTACTGCTAATATCAGTGGGAATGTTAATCCCTGGGGCTTTTTGAGTCCTTATGCTGAAATGTGCTAACACTGGGAAAATCTGTACAACTAAGCAAGCTAGTATCTTCCAAAGTTTCACTGCAGAGTCAAGATAAAAATAAAACAAACAAAAAATACTTCCTCTCTCTCTTCCTGCCTGCCTACTTTCTTTCATTTCTGCCTTCACCTTTCTTTAAAAAATACATTAAACGAGGTTAGGGCAAATTTTTCAAAAATACGAAGTAAGTTTAAAGCAGTTAGGCTATCTTCACTATATCAAGGCTAGAAAAGAATTATAATTTCGTAGACAGAATTAGTGATTGCATTGGTTAGAATTAGGTTAGTATGGATTTCTATTTTCCAAGAAGAAAAGCTAACACTACCTTACACTGACATAGAAAGACTTCTTCAGAGTAAAACTAACCTTCCTTCTGCCTGGGTGTGAAAGCATCATCATTTCCTGCCAGAAAATGCAAGGACCGTTGCGTCCTCTAGTTTGCTGATTTTGCGTGCATTTGAATGCTCTTCTAGCCTCTAGACCTCATTTATATAGGGCTTCTGCATATATATTTTCATATTGGCTTAAATAAAATATGGCCATGCAATTAATTCCACAGTTTTTCTTTGCTTTTGAAAAAGGTGGCTACTAGGAAAAATAAGGAACTCTGTGGCTTGCATTATCTTTTGGTCAGATGGGCTCAGATGGGGTGGAGTTAAATGTGATGGTTGAAATTACAAAGGAGATGATATACTTGGCCTTTTGGTGTCGGGCTTGGAGGACGAGTTTTATGAGCTGCTAGATTTTTCAGAGATGGGATACACAGCTTGTGATATGGAGGTTTACAATATCATAGTAGGAATAGTTGCTCTGTGTCCCTATTTTGACATGAAACTCCTAGAATTCTTGGAATTTCCTATTTGGATGGTCTTTTATTATGTGAATGAGGTGATTTTGTAACACCCTGAAAGAAGAGGAGAGGAGCCAGAGACTGAGTTCAAGCATCAATGGCCCATGACTGGATGCTGTTGTTGGGGGTAGAATTAGGATGGGATGTCCTATATTTATACTACCATTAGCTGATTATAACATGAAGCCTTTATAAAATCCCAAAGGTTGGGATCTGGAGAATTTCTGGTTAGGAAAGTCAGTCATGAACTTTATGTACAAAATTATATTTCTTCTTCTAGCATTGATTCTAGTGAAACTAGCTTGACTGCTTTAAATTTCTATGCCTCTCTTCTGTCTGAATTATACCCTTTCACCATAAATTGGTACTCTTGCAAGCAAAATTTCTTTGGGTTCTGTGAGTCATTCTGGCAAATCAATCAAATCCAAGGAAGGGGGTCATTGTGATACCATGGGAACTCAGCCTTGAGGATCTTGTGTTCTTGGGGACATGATTTACCCCCAAGACACTCACAGTAAGTCAACAATTAGGTAAGGTAAAATAAGTAATGAAGCTTTATTGGCAAAGGAAGATGTATTCCAAGCAAAAGCAGTCCAGGTTTATAAAAAAGAAAGTATAGCCTCAGAGAGGAGGCTGGACTAGACCCAAGTGGGTACAACAGCAGATGTATTCCTTCCTGGGGCTTATATTTCCCACCTGACCTTCCTTAGGCCTTCCCCTGAGGGCGGATGCTACGTCTGTCTTTCATATTGATTGACAGGTCGTGTTTTAGCACCAAACCCTTACTGCTCATGCTCTTTCCCATGACTCCCCACCCTAAGAAAAACCCATTGGGAGACCAAAAACTCAGAGCTGATTTCATTATAATGAGGGTAGAATGAGGAAGATCATCTAAGGACAGGGTTTTGCTCTTTCTATGCATGTGTCTCCATCCAGTTCCTACCAGATGGGCTTCATGCAGGACTGACTCCTAGGGTTTTGATTGGTTGGGGCTCTCATTGCCTTGTAGTTAATGGAGAGATGGTTCTCTGTCTCATATTCAACTTCTACCATAGTTTACATTGTAGGTCTGCACAGACTCAGTGCTCGGGAGGGTCCCAGAGCTTGAAAAATGTCTCTGGCCTTGAAAGGGTTTCTCTGAACAGGGCAGCCTCAGTCCGTTAGGGCCTCCCAGCTGGTCCTCATATCTAGGAGATGTTCCTTAGTGAAATAGTCTTTAGGGTCTTTATCCATTAGGGTCTTTCACCCAGTGCTCATGTCTAACTAGCTCTCTAACAATTGGGAGCTCCAATCTATAGCCCATTGTTCCAAAGTCTGAAGTGTCTTGGGTGACTGTCCCATCACCTGTGGGATTTGATGCATCTCCTGGTAGATATTGTAGAGTTAAGTTGAATTGGGAAACAATCAGTTGGTGTCAAAAAATGGGAACATTCCCAATACCACTTCACAATACACACATTGGAAGTGTGCCTGCCATGAGATGTACTGTTTATACTCAGACAGTATATGATGCTCCCATGCTCTTCCACCCATAATTCTTGTGTTTATAGCCTGCCTGGGGGAATCTACTATAGTGAAGCTACTCACCCAGACATCAACCAAGCAAAACCCTAAGTTCTCTCCCATGTAAATTGTCTCCTTTCTCTCTCCAAGGTCTCAGTGTCCTGATGGTTCTGTCAGAATTGAAAGCAAAGAATTCTGGAGGTGAGTCTTACTCATTGTCAATGATCAGGGGAAAGGAAATGGGGGTTGGAAACTTTCCCCTGAGGGAGGAAAGGACCCCTTTCCAAGAGAGAGAACAAGAGCGTTCCTGCTACTTTCTGTCTATTCCTTGGAAATCCCAAAGACAGTTTCCCCCTCTTCATCATCACTATCATCACCTCCCCCTTTGTTTAACCTTTTCGTTGCACCAGGGTCATTGCTAAGAGAATTGCACATGTCGTCTTATTCAGTCTTCCTAACATTCTTGCAAAGAAAACCCTGACATTATCCCCACTTGACTCTAGAGAAGTAGCTGACTTTAGGTCATACAGGTAGTAGATGTTGGATCTACCCTTTTCTTTCTCAAAAGATGGTGTACTAAGTCATCCTAGGAGATAGTTTTGCCTTTACTGCATGTATGGGGTTGAGTTTCTCCAGAAGCAGACCCTGAACTAGGAGTTGAGAGTAATTTATCCATCTAGGAAATGACCAAGGAAGTGTTATCTGGGAGTGGGGAGTCAAAAGGGAAGATTAAGTGAAAATACAAGGTCTATTATCAAGCCTGTTTCATATAGGCAATGGGAACTTGGTCTTCTGGGAATGATTGGCCATGGTAAGGGGCATGCACCTCAGTGTCATTACCCTTGGGGGATAAGGAAGCTGCTTTCCTATTTTTTTCACTTAAATTTTTTTGGTGACATACGCATGACATAAAATGTGCCATTTAACTTTGCATTTTAGAGGCATTAGCTAAATCTGTATTATTATGCAACCATGATCACCATCTAGCCACAGAAACTCTTTTTCTCTTGCAAAACTGAAGTTCCATACCCATAACCCCATAGTTCCCCAGTCCTGTTTTCACCACCCCTGATACCCGCCCCCCATCCTACTTTCTATCTCTGAGTCTTACTACTCTAGATATCTCATTTCAGTAGAATCATATTGTCCTCTTGTGACTGGCTTATTTGCTAATATATCCTCATAGTTCATCTATGCTCTAGCATGTGTAGGAATTCCTTTTTTTTAAAAAGCCAAATAATATTTCATTGTGTAGCTAAACCACACTTTGTTCATCCATTTATCCGTCAGCGGACACTTGTACTGTTTCTACCTTTTGCCTATTATGAATAATGTCGCCTTAAATACGGAACGTGGATAAACAAATACGTCTTCAAGATCCTGATTTCACTTCTTTGAGATAATTGCACACATATGTGCAACATACATGTAGTGAAACATTATGTGTTTGCATGTAGACACACAATGCACACATGTGTTTGTTACACACTCATGCTCATTCACACATGTGCATATTTGTATGCAACATACACATGCACATGTATATGGATGTGTGCACATACATGCATGTGTACATGTCTACACATGGGTATGTGTTGCATCTGTATGTATGCACACATATATCCATATATGTGTGCATACAGATATGCATACACGTGTATATTTACACACACCTATATAAACAACCAGGATAGGAATTGCTGGATTATACGATAATTCTTATTTTAATTTTTTCAGTCATCACCCCACTGTTTTCCACAACAACAGCCCCACTTTATATTTCTGCCAGTAGTTAACCTGGGTTACAGTTGCCCTATCTTCTATCAACATTGTTCTCTGTTTATTTGGAGTAATAAGGAAGTTGGGTTTTGTTTTGTTTAATTTGCTGACTCTTGTTGGTCACTGACTGAGGGAGCTGATTCTTCAGGTTCACCTGCTCTGTGATAGCAAGGACGACTCTGGTGACCAAAGGAGGCTCTCAGGTAAAGGAGCACAGGTGCTGACCATTGTAAAGCAGAAGTGATATTGGTGGCGGAAGTGGGATCTGGGTGGATCACTGTGTCCATCCCTGTGGTAGGTGTCAGAGGGATGTCAGCAGAGTTCATTCTAAGAGGATACTTTTCCAAGTGTATGTGTGCTGCATCAAACTCCATGTATATTTCTAGAATCAATGAATGAGTAAATCAATCAAATTTCATCTTCCTAGCAGGTTCCTCTCTGTCATGTCCTGAAAATGCCCATCATTACAACAACACCTTCTGTGTCTGTGAAGAAGGATTTCAGTCCTCCGTGTCCAAGGGGAAATATGTCTATCCCAATGAGAAATGTGAAGGTAATGACGCAATCCACACTCATTTTGGAGTTTGGAAAAGTTTGCAGTCATCCCTCTATGCCCCCAATACTGTGTTGTATAGATTAGGAGTTCTAAGGCTGCAAAGATAAAATAATACTCTAAGATGGAAAATGTCAGGGCTATCTCAGTGTCTTCAGAGAAATCCCTCCCACTCTCATTCTGATGCTGACTTGGTTTTTCTTTAGAGTTGGATCAAGTTCCCAAGACCCTGGGCTCTGGAAATTCCAAGCACTTTAGCTAACACATTAGTGATTTGACATATCCAGTTTAATTCTAACGATCCATAAGGACTTGGACATTTAGTTGATTTCACTCACCTGTCTATTCATGCACCATCATCTCAGTGTTTCATGGTGAGCTTATAGTATGGTTCAACATCTGGTAAGATAAGTTACCACCTAGTCATTTTTCTGGATCATGATAATCACAACTCATCACATGGCATAAAATCTGTGTAGATGTTTTACATTGGTATCATATTGGATTTACAGACTGATTTAAGGAGAACTGTGACCATTGTAGTGTCAAATCATTTCATCCAAGAAGAGATGTTGTCCTGAGTACATTTATAAACAAGGCAAGGGATAATGCTATCATTTTATGAGGAGGAAAACCAATATTTTCTCTTGATGCACAGATATTGATGAGTGTAAGACTGGATTGGAAAAATGCAAGCAGATATCATATTGCAGAAATACAGTCGGGAGTTACTACTGCAGTTGTGTCCCAAATCTTTCAATTTTCAACTGGATAGCTGGTATCATTAGCTTGGATTATGCAGCATGTTATGGTAAGGACCTTCAAAGACTTTCTTCACCACAAAAAAGAAGAGGGGAGAGTTGAGAGGCTCACAGATGTAAGGTCAATGTGAGACAGCAGAGATCCTTCTTGGATCTTATCTTTTATCCCATTATTGACCTTGGTAATCTTTTCCTGGAGATTCATTTAAGCCCACTGCAACCTTTCTATGTAGATGACTTATGCATTTATGTTTTCTGCTGGATCTCTTTCTTGGGTTTCCAAAATGACATCTGTAATTTTCCACTGGACTTCTCTACTTTGTTTGGTCTCGCATTCACTTTTAAGTCAGTTTCTGCAACTCTGCATCTGTCTGTATAATCACATCGTTTATCACACTTTCAATAAATGACTGACTACATATATGGCGGTTAATCCAATAGGCTATAGCACATAGTTTAGGCATGTAATAGGCAGACCATCTATGTTGTGCAATATCACTCTATGACTTCTGCACAGAAATTAAATACCTGAATGACGCATTTCTCAGAACATATCCCTGTTGTTAGGTGACACAATAAACACCATGACTTCATTCTGATACCTCTGATTCTCATCTATCACCATGGTCCTTTCTAGCCTTTCTTTCTCTATAGCTTCTCTCCCCAACACTGAGAAATCTGACTCTTACTATATACAACATACTTTCTTAGTTGCTCATTCCTAGTTGAAAGACATGTTTTCAGTTAGATTAATTTCGGACTCTACCATTTATCAGCTGGATTTGGGATAATAACTTCTATATATATCATCTATAAGTGGGAATATGATCATGTCTCATTTAACAATAGGGATACATTCTGAGAAATGAATCTTCAGCAATATCATTATCATGTGAACATGTAGGTCTAATTATACAAACCTAGATGGTATGCCTATTACACAATCACATGGCACATTCTGTTATCTGTCACCGACCAAAATGCCATGTGATGCATGACTGTAATAATAGCAGCTATTGTGTTAATCATATGTGGCTGTGTAACAAGTCATTTTAACATTAGTGACTTAAGACAGTCTATCATCTCACAGTCTCCACAGGTGAGTAATTAGGGCATGGTAACTGGGTGCTCTGTTTCAGAGTTTCTCTTAGGTCCTAAGTGCCTAGCACTACAAGAAATATTTTCCACACCTTAACAATCATAGGTGAGGGGTAGTCCTTTCCTGGGGTTATTTTAATAAAGTTCCACAAACTGTGTGTGGTTTTATAACAGCATAAATGTATTCTCTCACAGTTCTAAAGGCTAGATGTCCAAAATCAAGATGGCAGCATGGTTGTGATCACTATGAAGACTCTAAGGAAGATCCTTTTTGGTGTCTTCTAGTTTCTGGTGGAAGCTAGACCTGGACAAAGTCAAGGTGTTGATGAGGGCTTATGTCTCATCTGAAGGCTTGACTGGGTCTTCTTTCAAGTTCTCATATTGTTGCTAGAAGAAAGATATTGAACTGAAGCCCTCAGTTCCTTTCTAGTAATTGGCAAGAGGTTATTCTGAATTCTTAGACATGTCAGACCAGGCACATGAGCATAAACAGAAAAAGAATGTAAACAAAACAGAGGTCATCATCTTTTATAACCTAATCTTGGAAGTGACATGCTATCACATTTTTGTCTTCTATTCATTAGAAATAGGCTACTAGATAATTGGAAATTAATAATTTAATTATATTAATGATAATTGATCCAATTAGAAATGTGTCACTGGATAAGATCAGACAGAGGAGTTGACACAAGGGTATGTATAAAGGTTTATGAGGCAGGGGTCATCAAGAGTCATTCCAGAAAACCTGCTTACCTTCTATATTGGGTGGTGGAGCATCCCCCTGAATTTATGTTCACCAGAAACAGGTGAATGTGACCTTATTTGGAAAGAGTCTTTGCAGGTATATTCAAGTAAAGTTGAGGGTACACCGGATTCAGGTAGACCCTAAATCCAATGTGTATGGTGTTCCTATAAGAGGAAAATATGGGCTCATAAATACACACAAAGGGACATATAAAGACAAAAACTGAGGTAGAGTCATGTTGCCACAAACCAAGGAACACTGGAAACTTCTGGCTACCACCAGAAGCTAGAAGACACCAAGAAAGATCTTCTCTAGAGTCTTCATAAGGATCACAACCATGCTGCCATCTTGATTTTGGACATCTAGCCTTTAGAACTGTGAGAGAATACATTTCTGTTGTTATCTTCTAGATACCCTCAAATCATCTTGTCCTATTTATCAGGAACATATTGGACCCTTGCCATTAATGAAATTTTTTTTGTTATTACTTAGTGACTTTCCTGCCAGACTGTAAATGCCTTGTCTCTCTATCAACCTACATGCATAAGGTTGAGTATCACACCTGGCTTTCAGGAGGTGCAGCATCGACACTGTTGAACCCGAAGTCCCCATACTAATTCCTTTTGTAAAATTCTGCTGTAGAAAGCATTGGTGACTTCACAGAGGGTAGATAGAGAGGTTGTTGAAGCATTAGGGAAAGGCCCCAACTAAAGGCGATTGGATGAAGAGTTGTGAAATCTCAGTGTGCTACTGCTTAGATATTCTATAATGGCTTTTTTCTTCCCCAGAGGGCAATGATGCAAAGATACAATCATCAGAGGATATTTTGGTGAGTGAGATGAAGCCTGGTTTGGGGAAACGTCTGCCCAGACTTACCATGTCATTCTCCTGTTCAAATACGGCCATGACACCACCACACGACCCATAGGATACAACTATTCTCACCCAGTAGTGACATATCACTCTGTCCCAGACAACATCTGGCAGTGTCTGGGAATAATTCTGCTTCTCACAACTAGAGGCATTTATGAAGGCTCAATAAATATTAGTTAATATGCACATAGCTGTTATAGAAGCTTCTGTTTTATTTTCAGTGAGATAGTATATACGACAACACTTGATATACTTTACTTTGTAGACAACTGCAGGTAAAATGACTGCTTCTATGTTATTAGCTCAATTAACATCCATTCTTGTAAGAAGCTTTCTTTGTACCCCTCATGCACTGGAGGCTTCCTCTATATACCCCTAATCATCTCATCCTACTGATGACATCTTGTAGGTAGAGATCAAGGATGTAGTTAACCATACTGCAATGCACAGGACAGACTACACAGCTAAGAATGATTTGATTTTAAGTGTGCATAGAGATAAAAAAATTCTAGGAAAAGATTTAAATACCTCAGTGGTCGTTCCCAGGCATGTATCATGTATCTAGAGCCTTGTTCCAAACTTCATCACTTTACATGCTCTCTCTTCCTGCATAAGTGACTGTAGATTTCAGATGTCTCACACTTTAAGCCTTTACCTTCTCATAAATGCAATGATAAGCCCTTCCCAGGACAGTGTGTATTGCCTCTGAGTCCACTCAACTGTACTAGTGAATATTCTCACTTTCCTAAGTATCAGGAAGAGTCCACCTAATCATATTTATTTCTTTGAAAGAGAGAATTGAAGAAAAATGCAAGCAGAAAGTACATTGCAGTAAAGGCGACCCAGTTTCTTCACAGTGTAGAAATGTTTGTATGGAATGACAGCTTGGTATCTCCAGGAAAGAAGGAAAATTATGACTATGGTATAGGTAAGAAGCATTAAACTTTTTCCTTTGGACCAAGACATTTTATGTGCATGATCTTTCATCAGACCTTGTGTTTACATGTTTATATGACAGGGAGAGAGTTCACTCATGAGCATCTTCCTACAGGCAGAAGATCTGTTCTTAGATGACCTTTTTCTTGGAAAAATACTGAATGTTTAGCTTCTTTCTCTTGCCTGAATAATTAAGTTTCTCCATTACCAGTACATATTATCTAAAAATTTGGTTGCCCTTTAAATATTTTGTGGAAAAGGCTGAGTTGGCACACCTAGTTCTAGCTCTGAGAAGCATGGCTGATCCTTCTCTTCCTTGACCTACACATTTAATTGTTTATACCTTTTTGAGCATTTCATTCCCATCAGCAAGAGATGTGGAGGGGAGTATATTCTGGTCTTCTGTGCATGCAGAAATCACCAGTAGGGAGTTTTTTGCATGAAGGAAGTTCTTCAGTAAGTTTCTTTGGTGTGAAATGGAGTAAAGTTGTATTTTGTTTTTTAAGAATTTAATATTTATTGAAGTAGATTTGGCTTACAAAAAAATATAAACCCATATGTGCAGGTTCACCACTCAAATATATGGCAACACACACTTCTCGCCATCAAAATTACCAAATGTCTTCTCCGACTGTCTATGGGACCCCAGCCTCACCCCATTCCCCACTGGTAACCTCAGTTCTGTTTTCAATGCCCAAGGGTTGGTTTTTGTTTAGTCTGTTCCTTTGTTTTGTTTCATTATATTCCACATGTGAGTGAATGATCTAGTTTTGTTTTTCTCCTTATGACTTACCTCACTGAGCATCATCCCCTGTAGCTCCAACCATATTGTTACAAATGACTGAATTCCATCCTTTTTTAGGGATGTATAGTATTCTTTTGTATGTAGACACATCTTCTTTATCCATTCATCTCATGATGTTTGTTTTGGTGGTTTACAATTCTTGACTACTGTAAATAATACTGCGTTAAATAAATATGGAGGTGCAGATAGATACCTCTGAAAATTAGTGGGCTTGTTTTTCGAAAATACCCAGAAGTAGGATGATGGCATCATATGGGATTTCCACTTTTTTTTGGAGGAATCTCAGTACTGCTATCTATAAAGGTTGCACCAATTTACACTCAGGACTTGTTTTCTTATGTTTCTAGTCTATGAAATCAAGAGGTGCAATGTGACCTCTGAGAAGACGATTCTGGAAGCTGGAAATAACACAATGGATATTGACTGTACTAATGCTTTCCAAGGAACCACAGGAGGTACTGTGCTTGAGACAGATTCTCTTAATCTCCAAAAATTCCCAGGCACAATTGTTTCATTTCTAGGTGACTAGACCAAGGAGTGTGGACCCACAAAACTGCCTCATGGGGGAATTAAAAGATCTGCCCTGAGTTAAGAGAATGAAAGCAAAATGCTCTTTGTCATTCATCATCACACAAATGCAAATAAAACCACAATGAGATATGGCCTTACACCAGTGAGAATGGCCTGGATCACAAAGGCTGAAAACAGTGATGGAGAGGGTGTGGTGGAAAATGGAACTTCTAACATGGTTGGTAGGAATGTTAATTTGAGCCATCCGGTCTTCCTCTAGCCTGCAAGTTGTAAACCTTTTCTGTAGACGGAACAGAGAGTAAATAAAATATTTTTGACTTTTGGGACCAGAAGATACTTGGTATAACTACTCAGCACTGACATTGTAGTGTGAAAGCAGTCGCAGGCTACATGGAAAGGATGGGACATGAATGTGTGCTGATAAAACGTTATTTACAAAGACAGAATATAGACTGGATATGACTTTAAGATCACAGTGTTCCACCCCTTCTCTGGCCCATCAACGTATGTAAGCTTCTGCCTTGCACATTTGTTATGTAATGTTTTTCAAATTTACTGATTTTGCTGCTGTTTATTTCTTCTGTGACAAAATCAGCTCTCTGAGGGCAGGGACATGGCCTGGTTTGTTCACTGTGATATTGCAAAGCTAGAATACTGCCTGGTACACAGCAGATGCCCCCTAAGAATTTTATGAATGAATGAATAAAGTCATTAGTGAATGAATGAATGAAGAATATTTCAAGCAAAAAATACCCAGTCACTTTGAGAGTGATACGCATGTTTCTTCCAGAAAATGCATTTCCTTTAGAGAATTCCTGGCAACTGTGAGCTGCAGAATGGAAGAGGACAAGGGAAAAGACAAGAAAATGAGTTGACTTTTGAAGTTAATTAAAAATACAAGGCTAAGAGATCTTGGATAAAACAGAAATGATAGCATGTGAATAATTGAAATTTAACAAGCACTTCACCATGCTAAAGAGCATCATCTGGGCATTTAACTTGTGTGAATTAAATTATCCTTGTGTAAAAAGGGTAGAGGAAGCAGACAGGAAGGAGAGACAAAGAGAGAAAGAGAAAGAGACAGAAGGGGAAAGGAAGGAGAATAAGCAAATTAATTAAATAGTCATGCTGTCTCTCTTTCCATTCATCAGGTACCCCAGAGTGAGATTGAAATTAAGATAGGAATATGTGATATCTCCATCCCACTTGAGTTCTACCCACCCTTTTTGAGTGATTTTAATTTCTAAGAGCTCATCTATCTGTCTGTCTGTCTACCTGTATACATATATATATATGTCATATGAAGAGGATGTGTTGTAAATATATGTGTGACATACTACATATTACCTATACCAACATGGCACTCTCATCACATGTAATGTATTGATTGGACAATTTAAGGGATTTCTTATGAAAATGTTGACTACACATAACCTTTCCTTATGACAAGACCCAGTGTACTGGTTCCCAACCTATGGATGATTTCTTTTTCATTTACTCAGATAGGAGTGCAGTTGCTTTCATCACCTATCGATCTCTTGGGGATATTCTGAATGGATCCTTCTTTAGTGATAGACAGGGGATCCCAGAAGTGAAGCTGAATTCCCGTGTTGTGAGCGGCATCATCAGTGCCAAAAAAAAAGTGGATCTGTCTAAACCCGTGCTTATGACCTTCCAACATACTCAGGTGAGAAAACCCAGGGCTTGTTGTCCATTCATTAAAGAGGTGTGTTATCAGGATCCTGGTAGGGGATGGAATCCATTGTTGGTCATTCAACTGAGAGAACTGATGATAAATGGCACTAGGAGATGGCCATTGTGGAAAGCTGGCATCACACCTATGCCTCAAAAGGCAACAAGGGATGATTATTGAGCCCAGTGAGTGCTGGAGGCAGGGAAGAGGCATCACCCTTCTGGAGACAGAGACAGCTTAGAGCAGAAAAGGAGTTGGTAAGAAGTACAAGAATTCCCTTTCCTCTTATCCAATGATCTTTCCTGGGTTCCTCTCATTGGTTCTACCAATGACGAGAAAGTTGGGTGAAGTTGTTCATAAGAGTCAACTCCAGGCCTCTGATATAGCAAACTAGAGAAGGGTAGAATAAATGAAACATAACTCCAAGAGTGGGCATTGGGCATAAAACTCTTCTCCACAGGTTTTCCAAGTGATGAGATTTTTCCAGTCCAGCTTCCAGCCCAGGGCACCCATGACTAACCTAGAAAGTTGAAAGAAGAAAACCGGGAGGAAATCGACTTTAATGTTATTCTCTTTCCAGCCTGCTGTTTCAAGAACGAGAAGTCTCTGTGTCTCCTGGGAAGCATCCGAGGAAGGGGGCAGCTGGTCCAGCAATGGCTGCTTTCACGTGGACAGCAACGAGTCTTACACCACATGCAAATGCTTCCACCTGTCCAGCTTTGCTGTTCTTGTAGCTCTTGCTCCCAAGGTACCAAGAGTCCTGATCCCTTCCTGTGAGTCTGACTGTGTCCAGGACTCTGTGAGGTTGTCCTCCTTGGGTCTGAGAAGCTACAATAAGGAGTTAAGTAGGAGTAGCTTACTTGAGAAGTAATTCCAGGGAGCAACAGATGGGGGTGTTGGGAGTTAAATGGGAAAAGGCAGAAGCCAATGTAGAAAGCGTTGTCAAGACAGTTACCACTGTGGGCATCTGGGATTCTTTTCTTTCTGGGTGACTCTGGCAGTGAGCGTAGAAGACACACCACAGACTCATCCTAACTGAACAAAGAGATAACTGGGGTATTTATAACCAATCCCCTTCCGTTGTTTTTGGAAAACTATCCACAGGGGACATTAATTTTCCCACATGTGGATGAGCAAAGGCAGACTAAGTTCAAGCTAGCAAAGAAAGCCCTCTTGACTCTGGGAAGCTGGGTTGTTAGCCCCTAATGTGGAAAGTCCCAGGTGGTCTAGAATTGGAAAAAAACATGTTATTCAGCAAAAGAGAGTTACAATGACTCTTTGGTCAGACCAGAAAGAAGGTAATTGACTGTCACCCATGGAAAAGCATAGCTCCTGGGGCTTTCTGGGTCCCAGCTGCACCTGGGATAACTCAGGTTGAAGGAAATTTACCTTCCCCTAGTTCTTAGTTCCTTTTTATTGAACATTTAATGCATGGCAACTAAAAAGGCACCTATGGAATGGATGGCTTCATTTTAGTCATTCAACACATTCGTATATACATGCCTACTTATTACAGATGCTATTCTCGGCATTAGGGCTGCATCAGAGAATAAGGCAGCTAAGGAAATCCCAGTCTTCATGGAGATTACTTTTGAGTGGTGCGATACAATCACCAGGCATTGTGTGGCCTGTGAGTATCGGACACAACTTTTTTAAAGGGAAGGTGCAAGCAGGAATGAAGGTGAGTAGCAGGCAGGACAGAGGAGAGAAGAGGAGAAAAAACAAAAATGTTAATTTATTTTATCAAGCTCTTCATCTAGGATGTTCTCCCTGGCTCCAGGTCTTGAACCTGGGTACTTAGGATGCATGTGAGTTACGTCCATTGGCCTTATTCGCTAGGCTACCAGGCTGTGCCTGTTGGACACTTGAAACAGGACTGTGTCTCATGAAACCAAAGAACCAGAATCTTAATTCAACTGCAATTTATTTAGTTAAAAGACATATATTTTTCTGTGAAGCACAACTTTCTTTGGCTTCATGTTCATCTTTTGAAAACATAGCACCTGCACTGAGACGTACTCTAAGTATAAAATCCATATTGGATTTCAAAGTTTTGATATAGAATGAAAGCAAATATCAAATATCTCATGAATCATAGCTTTATATATCATCTATTATTTTTATTATATTTACTACTTACTATATTATTTATTCTATTTTATACATATGTATTTATTTAAATATGCATTTTATAAATGATTTATATGAATAGCCTAATATAGAAAATATATTTCCTATTTATATAGTATTTTTATATTAATATTATTTGATTTTTATTTCTTCTTATATTTATTATAGTATGCTTTGTGTTTATTACATTTATGTTAATTATATTTCTCGCTATATTATTGCATCGATTGAGTTGTATTCAACACATTGAAGTGACAGTATTCTAAACATCTAGCAAATTAACGTGAACTGTTTCTACATTTTATAAAATATCGCTATTTGGATGGAGGTGGGAGCAATGGATACAGGGGTGCAATGAACTGAAGGGAAGTGTTATTAGAAATTTTATGGTGGATATGCAAACATATGAACTCACGCTCCTAAAACATATCCAGTGCTACCTCAATTAAAAAATAACACTGGAAGCAGAGGAGAAACTACCAGAACCAAATTGATATAAAGGTAAAGAAGAGAATTAGGAAAATAATTGTGGATGGAGAAAGAAGCTAAGTAGAGGTTAGGAAAATTTTTTAGAAATAGGGTAAAGGAAGAAATAGGGGAAAACACACATGTTGGTAGGTTTAAAACTCTTGAGTATATCTCTTCAGGATGCAATAGAAACGGCAAATAGGACACTCATACCTCTTTCTGTTCCATGATGAACATTTTAAGTTGGTCATATTGCTATTTTACTTGAATATAGATTCAACTGTAGAATTTTTCTCTCTTACTCCTAGACATGAAAATTACATTCTTACTGAATTAAAAAAAAAGTCTGTGGGGTACTGATCATTCCCACTGAACAACTAAAGAAGAATAAAAAATTATATTTCTGGCTAGAAAAGGAAGGAAGGAAGAAAGAAAGAAAGGAAGGAAGGAAGGAAGAGAAAAAGGAAGGAAGAAATAGAAAGGAAAAAATATGGCTACTATAAACTTTAAAATGGTACAGGTGGCTCATATATTTCTGCTGGACAGAGCTGGTCTAGCAGCATCCATTTGAACAGCCCTGTGTGTTAAATGTTGTTATTGACCCTATAGTGAAGATGAGAAGTTAAATCACCCATCTGAGGGCAGGAAGTAGGACCCCCATATGATTCTCTGAGAGAATCGTATGTGCAGAGTTGGAAATGTTAATGGATTCTTCTTTTGTTGACTCATAGGCAGATCTGATTTTGACTGTGATCACCTATGTGGGGCTGAGCCTATCTCTGCTGTGCCTCCTCCTGGCAGCTCTCACCTTCCTCCTGTGCCGACCCATCAAGAACACCAGCACTTCCCTCCACCTGCAGCTCTCCATCTGCCTCTTCCTGGCTCATCTCCTTTTCCTCACAGGGATTAATCAAACTCGGTATGAGGTAGGTCATTTAACCAAACTACCTTATTGCCATAATCAAATCGAACTATCTTGTCTTCAGGGAAGGTGGGGATAGAGGTAATAATCATTAATAATGACATAGGGGCAAAAGCAAGAGTTTTCACTTCAACTCTCTCCCTGTGTGATTTTGAACAAGACATACTTCTGAGGTACCAATCAAACTGACTGGCAGTTAGACAGTGGAAACAAATAAACTCTAAAATGTCAAAGGCTCAGCAGAAGAGTAATTCATCTTCCCCTTATTTTTCAATGGAAGGTGAGAAAATAGGTTTGAAACTGAGCTTCCAAGCTCAGGCTGTCAGAAACTTTTCTATCTTCCATAGACAGCTTTCAAGGTCACCCCACAGTCCTTTCCATTCTAGCCAAATGGAAAGAGAAACAAGCAGAACAGAGTCCCAAGAGGGAGATCTAGGGGAGTCACCCCAGGAAATGATGTCAGCACTTCCACTCATAGTCTATTGGCTGAAATGCAGTCACATGGGCACTCCTGACTGCAAAGGGTGTTGGGAAATGTAGTCTCTAGTGGAGAACTTATGGCCTAGTGACAAATTTATATTCTAGAATGGGGGGTTAAAGGAGCTTTGAATTTTTAGGTGGACAATGGCTTTATCACTGTAATACTCACTTAAATCTCAGCTATTCATCTTACTTGTGTGAATGTATTCAGTAGCTTCCCGCTTTCAATTTCCTCTCAAAATGGGCTTGTCATAGAGTGCCAGTAAGGAATTAGCAAGACACAAAAAGAATCTGGATTAATCACTCAGAGAACAGTGTTAATTTTCAGTTTGATCATGATCACAGTCATCAACATACCCAGGAAAAATTGGAAAGAGATGTTCTACAAGAGTTTCTTTTAATTCTAAAAGACTATGCTCACACAGCCAGGAGGTTATGAAAACACTATTGTTTTTTCCTGGGACATAGTGTTCTGGTTAAGAATAGATACAGTCTCAGGAAACTGTGGGTTTCAAGTCCATTTTTAATTTTTATTAGCTGTGTGACCTTAGGCAAGACACTAAGCTCTCTGGGCTCCAGGTTCCTCATTTAAAAACAGGCAGGTATTGGCAAACAATAGTGGACCAGGCCAAATCTGGTCCACCATCCGTTTTTGTAAATAAGATTTTATTGGAACCATGATCTCTAATGTCTGAAGGATGGAGGAGATGAATGCCTTTGCTCAATCAGTGAGAGAAAATTCTTCCTTCATCTTTTTTCTACTCATATCCTCAACCGACCAGATGCTATCCACCCCCATTGGTGAGAGCAATCTTCTTATTACATCTACAGATGCAGCTGCCAATCTATTCCAGAATCACCCTAGCAAACACATCCAGAAATAATGTTATTCTAGTTACCTTGTCATCTCTTAACCTGGTCAAGTTGACACATAAAATTAATCATCACACACACCCAAAGAGCAAGGGCAATGGAAAGTTATCTACCAAGTGATCCCTGGGCATTAATTCTTGGCAACTCTGCTTTGCCTCAGAGTTGAATGACTTTAAGAGACTTCAATGACCAGTGAAAGCCTCCAGTGAGTGTGTTCCTCTGAGGCAACATGTCACAGGTATTGGAATGAAATTCTGGGTCAGCATCCAGGACATGGGAAGTGCTGAGCATATAATGAAGTAGATTTATTGACTTCAAATTCCTGACTCTCCTCTCCCCTCCAGGTTCTATGTTCCATCATTGCAGGAATGTTGCACTACCTATACTTGGCCTCCTTCACCTGGATGCTCCTTGAAGGTCTTCACCTCTTCCTCACTGTCAGGAACCTCAAGGTGGCCAACTACACCAGTGCAGGCAGATTCAAGAAGTTCATGTACCCTTTAGGCTATGGGATTCCAGCTCTGATTGTGACTGTGTCAGCCATAGTCGGACATAAAAACTATGGAACCTATACTCAGTAAGTGTGACATGTGAGATCATGAAAGTCATGGTGTCCCTGGCCAACACATAATCCAAAACCAAAAAAACTTTCTTAACATTTGTGAATGATAGTCAAACTAGCTCTTCCTCACACCTGAATTTCATTTTTTCTTGGGAACTCCTTGAACAATCGTTTCTTTGGAGTTGGATCCCTTTGAACACTGGTGAAATCCATTGTGTGTTTCCCCAGACAAAGGTAAATGGACATATAATATATTTGGAATGCAATTTTAGGAAATTCAGAGGACAAAAGGAAAGCAAATCCATGATTCTTCATGAAGAACCTGAGGAATCTATGCTCTGTAGTGTTCTGAAAAAAATGTGGTTGATGAGGAGGAGGCTTATCTCCAACATATGACAAGAATAACAAGAATAGGAACACATCTTGAAGGCCTATGATACCTCGAAGATAGTGGTTCCTAAATATTTGGTTCCCCACCTCATTCTTCCCCGACTCTTCAAAATCAGCACTGTTTATTCCCTCATCCACAGGACACTGGGGCCTCATGCATGAGCAAGTTTTCTCAAAGTCACACAGAATTCCTAAGATTCTGTGCTTAATATATGTATTCCACTGCCTCACTCAAGGTGTTTGCAAAGATAGTTGAAGAAATTTGAATTTTGGCAGTGAAGTGTGCGTCAGGAAGTAGAAGTGAATGAGCTAAGACAACAGGTATGAAACTGCTCCTCTTGGAGTCAAACCAATACCCTGTCTCCAGCTTGAACCCTATGGATAGAGGTGGGCTTTGCGTTAGGTTCATTCACTGCCAACCCAAAGGAGGCAAAGTTTCAAAATATATTTAGGGTTTATTAAAGTAGGAGCAGGTGGATCATGATCAGAGTGAAAATGACACCTGATGAGGTGGACATAGGGGGTGGGGTGGGGATGAAGTAAGTGTCTCTTTTGGGGACCTTTGGTGAGGGGCCATTAATGACCCCAGGTCATTCTGGAAGATTGATGTCATCCTTCTGAGCTGATGGAGACAGTACAGGCAGCTGAGGCAGGATATATCATATAACTTGCAGGTAAGACATGATTGAGTAATGCCCTGCAATTGTTTAAGACCCATAAGACGATCCTGAAACACATTCTGATGTTCCCTTTGATCATCATGGTCAAGCGGAATGTGCCTGGGAGCTAGATAGTCCATTATGAGCCTTAGACTAAAGTACTTATGGGGCATGGGATCTGCCTGGAAAGATTTCAGAGAGCTTTATGGCCAGACCATGTGGCAAGTTTGTTAGAAGGAATACAGAGAGCCTAAGTTCCCTGTGGTTGGGAAAATGAGAAAGAGAGGGAGAGAGAGAGATCACAGGGTGGTGGAGAGAGAACACAGCGGGTTGGTAAGAGAGAACACAGGGGAATGGAGAAGAGAGAGAACATGGGGGACTGAATTCCCCCTTTGTGGGCGTGACCAAGGACATGGCTATAAATCACTGCCGTCCCACCTGGAGTTAAGAAAGACAGCCCCCCTTCCCAGAAAAGCAGGAATTAAGGGGCACAGCTTAGGTCATGAAGGGAGAGTCTGTGATGTGAGTCTATCCCCGCTGCAGTGTTGACAGGGAGAGGCAAAAGAACCAGAAACAGCTGATATACTGTTGAAGAACAAGGTTGGAAGTCTGACACTACCTAACTTCAGGACACGATATATCACCACAGTCATCCTTTAGTCATTCTTAATACTTCTGTTAGCCTCTCTTTACCACTGGAGGACTAAGGATCACAGAACACAATTTGTGTCAGGCAAGAACCCACTCTGATTCCCAGGTGTGACCTCAATAGCTGAACCTGAATTCAAGTCCTTCTCCTAAGGAAGGGGCAGTTAATGTTATCTTTCTCTTAACAGTTGCTGGCTTAAGCTTGACAAAGGGTTCATCTGGAGTTTTCTGGGGCCAGTGGCAGTCATTATCATGGTAGGTGACTAGTAATATTTAGTGGTGTGTCTTCTACGGGTTGGCCAAATAGAGAAAGTGTGCTTCTTTTCTATTAAAGTGGAAATGAGTTAACGATAAGGAAGTAGAGTTCAATGTGACCAATCCTACTTACTGAAAATACTGTCTTCTGGAGTCTTTCCCTAGCTTCCCACTAGGTCACTGATCACTTTGATTTACTATCACCCTCTGTTGGGCATTCTTTACAAATTTGACATTCACTTACTCATTCAACATACATTTCACAAATATCTCCTTTGTATCAAGTGCTGTATCTTCCTGTCTTCCTGTTTACCAGGAAGGTGAGGTTCCATGACAAAAGATTCAAAAAAGAATTCTTGAAGTGCTGAAGTGAAGTTTTTTAAGTTTATTAGAGAAAATGGAGGAGAAAGGAATTGAGAGCAGGAGCTCCATTGAGCAGAAATGGTTGCACTCAAGGCTAAGAGTTGGGCCAGATTTATACCCTTGAGAGGGGAATTTGGGGTGGGACACTTTTCCAGTGTCAGTAATTAGCAAGAGAATGGGCATCACATAGTCACAAGAAGTAGTGGGGGAATTTTTCCAGAAGTTTCTCCAGGTCTGTGAGTGTCCTCCAGCATTCTGTGGGTCTCATTGCTATATTGGGGAAAACATTAGGTTGATGAAGAGATTACATGAATCTTTCCAGAGTGTTAATGAAGTGAACTTTGGCCTCCAGCACTCAGGAGCTTATCTGACCTTTGCTTCCCTGAAGGATCTTGGTCTAAATGAAAGAAACCTAGAAAATATTGTATTCAGGCCCTACATTCTCCCGCTATACTTTCTGCTTCTATTTGTTGTCCTTGTAGAGCTAGTAAGAGAATTCATTCATTTTAAGATGTCCTAGTTTGAATGATAAATTATTTACCCTAATAAAAAAAAACAAATGCCAAAGATTATAGAATGTATGTTACATAAAACACCACAGCATATACAAAGCTACCATTCTTGTGAAGGCTTTACCTTTTGGAAGAAGAGTCCCAAGTCTGCCTCAAGTAGGGTTGTATGATATGGCCTCAAAAGAAAATTCTAAGTCCATTTCTCATGCTATTTCCCTAGATAAACTTGGTGTTCTACATTCAAATTCTGTGGATTTTGAGAAACAAAATTTCTTCCCTTAATAAAGAAGTTTCCACCATTCAGGACACCAGGTAAGAAGGTATCAGAATCAGTGCTATCCACAGATTTTTTCCCTACCCATTCACTCCGCTGGAAAAGAAAAACTATCCTGCAAAACAGTGATATAAATTGATATAAAATTTCCTGGTACTAGAGTATGTGAGGGACAATTAACAGCAGTAAAGACTGTCTTTTTCAGGTAATTTAATGTGTTCCTTCATCTCTTTATATTCCACAAATTGATCTGGTATCTCCTGTATGTAGCAAACTTTTCCTATGAATATCAAAAATGATATTTCATATAAAATCAATGTCAAGAGTACCAGGAGTATCCATCCTGTCCAATTCTGGGCTCCATTTTCTTTGAATGTAGGCACTCAATTCTCACTGGTGCTGATCTCAATGATTAACAATAATGAAGGCACCAACTAATATTGACTAGTAACTTGATATATGGTTGGCATTTTCCAACAATATTTCATTGAATGCTTATAGATCCCAGCTATATGGTGGGCACTACTAATCTCCCCATTGATAAGAGGAAAATATTGCACATTTAACCAAAAGTAAGGATGAGAGTCTTGGATTGGTGAGTCATTGCTGAGAGGAATATTTGTCCAACTTCAGATTCTTGCTTTGATCTACTTATCACACCAATCTAATATGTCTTAGCGTGGAGAGTCAGAAGGTCCCTCTTCTTGATGTTACCCCCTTCCTCCACAGGTGTGTATGTGAGTACAGAGTAATGTATGTTCAGGTACATGAACACACATACTCCTGTGTATCAGTTCTTCCAACCAGTTGCCATGAACACCTTGTCCCATTCAACCAGACACATATTTAAAATATTTATTTTGTTTTATTTATTTCACTAATTTTAAGATTTCTTTTGGTACCACATTAGTGTGAGGTCATATGACATTTGTCTTTCTACATCTGACTTATTTCACTAAGCATAATGCCCTCCTGGTCCACCCATGCTGTTTCAAATGGCATGATTTCATCTTTTTTTATGTCTAAGGATTTCATTGTGTATATACCACGTCTTACTGATCAGTTATCTACCTGTGGCACTTAGGGGGTTTCTAACTCTTGGCTATTGTAAATAGCAAGGAACATACCAGACACACATTTTGTGACAAAACTTAACACTCTATGTTGTGCAGTCATGATACCACCATCACCTAAATTTTATACAGATTATGAAAAGGCATTTTCCACATATCTTCCAATAATCCAGGTAAAAGGCTTTGCATATAACTCAGTTTCAAGAGTGGGCAAAAGCATTCTTTTTAAAGGTATGGACTGAAAACAGGTTTTGCTGCATCCTCGAGCTATGTGACTTAGCATGAGTAACTTGAGGTTACATGTGAGGTTGTTATGAAGCTTAAATAAAGTAATGTATAAAGAGTATTTAGCACAGTGACTGATATGTAGTAATAAGTGGTGACTATTGCTCTTTTTGACTTTTCAGAGTCATGACATTTAAAGCCATTGCACAGCTCTTCATCTTGGGTTGTACTTGGGGTCTCGGTTTTCTAATGGTTGAAGAAGTCGGGAAGACAATTGGATCCATCTTTGCCTACATGTTCACCATCATCAATGTCTTGCAGGGAGTTTTTCTTTTTGTGGTGCACTGTCTCCTTAATCACCAGGTAAGACTGATTATCTTCTTTTTCTTATTTTAAAGGAAAGGTGCAGGCAGGAATGAAGATGGTTAGGCAGGCAGGCAGGAAGAGAGAGGAGGAAGAAACACTTTACTTAGTTGTTCATCTTGGAGGTTTCCTCCCAGTCCTGGGATGTGAACCCAGGTCCTTGGGATGTATGTGGACTGCACGCAACACTTACTCCACCAGGGGGCATCAAGACTGACTATTTTGTCTTTCACCAGCCTATTTCCAAAGCCAATGGTTGTTCATATTCTCGCCCTTCTCTAATCTTTGTTGTTTGTATTTTGAGTGTCTTAATTCTGGGACGACGACTTAGGTGCTTCTCTGGGTTACATCAGCATCCTAACAAGGAACATTCTAAAAGAACTCTTAAAGCGTGTATTTATTTCTTGAGCTGCATAACAAAATAATATCAATTGTGTGGCTTAGAAAAGAGCAATTTATCTTCTGGAGGTTGGAATTCTGAGATCAGGGTCCTGTTCTGGAGAGGTCGCACTTTTTGATGTGCAGATGACCACCTTCTCACTGGGTCGTCTCATGAAAGAGGACAAGAGAGAACTTTTATGTGTCTTCTTATAGGGTCGCTACTATTGTGTCAGTCTACCCTGCTGAACTCATTTAAGTTTAATGACTTCCATAAAGGTTATAGTTCCAAATATAATCACATTGACAATTTATGGTTTTAATGTATGAAGGGAGTCACATTACAGCCATAGCAAAGCTTATGTTAGTCAAGATAAGGAAGTTTTCTCTCTTGCTCATTCTACACAGATGTGGTTTGGTCCACATTGTCTTCATTCTGGAACCTAGGTTGAAGGGTCAGCCCCTAATTAGAGGAGATCATGGCAAAACAAAGCTTAACTTGCTTTAATTGGCCAAGGAAAGTCACATGGCTATACTGAATTCATCCAGCAAGAGAACAAATAGCCCTCCTGGTGGGACATGCACTCTAAGGAGGGACCCTGGAATATTTGGCATAATCTACCTCAAACTTAGAGATACCTTAGCAATAATCACAGTTCTTCCCTGGGAGAGTTGTTGTGTGATCTTGGACAGGAGGCTTACCCTCTCGAGCCTTGATTTTCTCATGTGAAAATTTGGTAAGACCTACCGAAAAGAGTTGAGAATTAAATTAGGTAATTCAACAGAAAGCTTCTGGCATAGCCCTTGGTGTACATTAAATTTTCAGTGAAGGTTATTGTCATAATTTTACTCTTTATGAAAACTGAGAACAGTTTCTTAGTTTTTTTCTCTTTGCAATTGAGTAGACCTACCAGCAATACTAGTGGAAAAATGACCATTTTACTGGTAATTTCTCTTTCATATTTTAATGCCTTATTAATACTTGGTATCACCCCACCAGAGAGAGAGAGAGAGAGAGAGAGAGAGAGAGAGAGAGAGAGAGAGAGAGAGAGAGAGACAAAGAAGTAAAATACACAGAGTAAAATGCAATTTAAGTGTCTTGGTGAAAAGATATTGAGAATAAAATGCTTGAATATTTATTGAAGGACATATCAAGGAGGTTAACAGAAGGCAACACATGGAAGCGCAGGGGATAGATTAGCATAAGGGTTAGTGTCAGGGTTCTGGAGTAAGAATGGCAAGATCGAGTGGCTGTGTGTCTCTGACAGATTAATGTACCTCCAAGAGCCTCAACTTTGTCATCTTTAATTGGCAGCAAGAGAAGTGTCTTCCTCATTAAGCTTATGTGATAATTAACTGATATCTTGTATATAAAGTACCTTGAATATAGCTAGAGTTCTGTAAATGATGGCCATACATCATAATTTCCACCATCATCATTAGTTTCATTATCATCACCATCACCATCACACTACCATCACCACCCTCACTGCCACCACCACCATCACCACCACCATCACCATCACCATCACCACCATCACCACCATCATCACATCATCACCATCACACCATTATCATCACCATCACTGCCATCACCACCATCAGCATCAGCATCACCACCACCATCACCATCATCATTACCTTCATCCTCATTATCATCACAACCAACACCATATAGTCTTTATGGTGCCTGACATTTAGTAAACATTTTTTCCACAAATGAAGATGTTAACATTAAAATAAAACAAAATGGGTATGACCAAGATTATACAGAAAACCAATACATGAGTAATAGAGATCAGGGCTTGTCATCTATATGTCTAGTCTTGTATTTTAGAGTCCTTTTCCCCAAACCAAGCTCTTGAATTAACACAAGCCTCCATACTTCTCAGGTACGAATGCAATATAAGAAATGGCTTCACAGGATGTGGAAAGGAGTTGAAATGGAAAGCATCGATTCTCACTCTACTACCCACACCAAAACAGTAAGCTCACCTCCTCTACCATACACTAGTTTGAACAACTTGTGGTTTTAGGATCTTCCTGGTTCCTTGATCTAACAGAAAAGAAAAATCCCACCAGGCTCTTGCATAACACTGAAGTTCCTGAATTTTGAGATCAAAACTAGAAAAGTATTCTTTCTGTCTCTCTCTCCCTCTTCTTTCCCTCCTCCTTTCCATCTTCTCTTTCTTGTTCTTTTATTTTTTTCTGTTTTCCTTTTACTGTCTTTTATTTCTATTCCTCTTTTCTTTTTTCTCATTCTTTTATTTGCTTACTCCCTCACTCTTTTCTCCTCCTTCCCTCCCTCTCTTCTTCCTTCTCTTTATTGTTTCTCCTTTCCTTCCTTTCTCTTTTCATCCCCTTCCTTCTTTCCTTGCTCCCATTCTTTCTTCTTCCCTTCCATTTTCCCTTCCTACTTTCCTCCCTTCCATCTTCCCTTCTTTCCTCCTTTCCTTCCTTTCTTTCTCCCTTCCATCCTTCCTTTTCTTTCTCTCTTTGTTTTTTCTCTTTCATTTTTTCTTCCTCTTTTCCTTCCCTACTCCCTTTACTCTGTTCCCTCTGTAGGAGCTCTCATAGGGACTAGAGGTGCAAATGGCACCACAGTTAGAATCAACTTGAGACAGATAGGCAGACAGGCTGTGTCATTCACTTATTCGTTCCCTGGGGAATAAGATTTAACTATCCAGAGAGGCAGCCTCTTTGACTGAGGGCAGTTTTCCAAAGAAGAGAGTCATGGTTACTTAACACTCAGCAGCTGAAGTGTGGGGGCTCCAGTCGAACCACGTTCACTGCAGTGACCTATGAGAACAGCCCTATGGTGCTTTTCCTTGGGTCTTCTAAAGAAAGCCAGTGTGAAAGCATCTTTTCACAATGGGGCAGTTTGAGTATTTAGTTCATTTGTTCTCAAACTTCGATCTTGTCAGAACTTCCCAAGGGAGCCATTATAGGATATTAGACTTGGTCTCCCATGAGCCGTCTTGGTCTCTGTGTGATCTATTGGGTCTTCCCATGATCTCAACATACCAAAGCGTGAGTACAACTGTTTTCAAGGGAGAGACAAGGTGAGAGGGGAGACGGGAGAGGGGAGGGGAAAGGAGAGGGAGGAGAGGGAAAGGGGCCACAAGAAGTGGATCATTATAATTGCTTATCTTCAGACAATACCTTACATTCTAAAGAGCACACTTTCAACCTTACAGTCTTCATTGGTTCCCTGTAAGTGACCCATCACTGTTGGTTTTCAGTGGAGTAGGTTTCAAAGTGCCTGAGTCCATATGCCATCCCCACCACTGCCAGGCTGTGATACCTTATGCCAGTCACTTAACACTGTTGTAAAATAACCTAGTGAGGTCAGAGAAACATTTCAGAGTCAGAGAGAGTTTTAGGATGAGCTTTATTAACCAGAGGCTGTACAGGGAAACATTCTCAAATCATAGAGCACTCAGGTTTTATATAGACATATAGAGAGGCCCAGAGAACAAAGACAGTTAATAATTTCTGACAGGCATAACCATGATCTCTACAGGTTTCCATATAGTAACACATTTAACATTTTTTCCGTTATCTAAGCTTCCCATTTTTTACAACCAGCTCAGTCAGCCAGGCACCAAAAACCCTCTTCCATCAACCTAGAGTATCTGGGGTTTCACAGAAGCAGAAAGAGCCGTCAACTTAAATTTATTGTCTAGGCTATTTTATGGCAAGTGGAGCATCCTGCAGCCAAAGCACAGTGTTGTGAGCTCCCATCAGGGCTGAGTTTTGTGAGATAAGGATGTGAACTGAAGTTTTTTTCAGTTCCCTGTTTCAACATCTCTATGTCTCAGTTCCTCCATCTGTAAAATGGAGATCATAAAAGTACCTGTGTCATTGTGAGGATGAAATGAGATCATAGGTGTTAAGTGTTCAGAATCCTCCCAGCCTACAGTGAATGCACTGTAAATATTTGTGAAAAGAGAAAATAAAATAAGACCTCCAGGGATGGTGTTTGGGTGGCAGAAAAGCATAGACTCTATGGTAGACTTAGATATTAATTAGGACCTCTTTATTGAGCTTTGAGCCTGATAGAAATTGCATCAAGCCAGGCTAGAAGCTTTTGTCTCTTTCTGAAGTGTTCATTCCTCTTCAACTTTTGCTCCATATTGTTTCCTCCAAACAGGAAGAACTGGAGAAGTCATCGACAATCTTTCACAAAAAAGCCACCGAATCTGTCCAACCACAGCCACCAATTAATATTGTCACTGCTTTTTGGAGAAGGACAGAAGACTGACCGGCTTATGGACAGCACCTCTCTGGAACCACATGTAACTCCAACAAAGGCTGCCATCTATCTTTCCTAAGAAAATGAGTGATGATTCATTCTCTTCTGGTTCCTATCTCCCAAGAAAGAAGGGGGCAGGTGGGAGAATGGTTAGAGCCATTAAGTGCTCAAGGGATCCTTTTTAATAATGAGGGAAATAAGTGGATTTTCTTTCAGCTGTTGGCACTTTGCTCAGGACATCTTGGCTGACAGACATATGGATTCAGCTTGTAGTTCTCTCTCTCTCTCTCTCTCTCTCTCTCTCTCTCTCTCTCTCTCTCTCTCTCTCTCTTACATTTTAACCTCCCTAAGATCTTGCATCACTCCTCATATGAATAAGTCAATAATTCTCCTGTGAATAAATATGAAAAGGGATTGTATTCTTGGGCATGCCCTGTGGCTTAGTGGTCTAATGCACCCAGGGAGCAGTCCCACATCCATCCCAAGGTCCTGGGTTCAAGATGTGGAGTCAGTGGAAACAACCCACGTGAGTAACTAAATAAATGGGGTGTTTCTTCCTCCTTCCTTTTCTGCCTTCCTGCATACTTGCCTTCACTCCTGCTTGTTACTTTCCTTTTCAAAACAGGAGGGTTGTATTCTTGCAAGGCAAAACTGTATCAACATTGCTGCTTAGAGGCCACTGTTAGTAGCAAGCATCTATAGTCAAGTGACCAGTACTTTTCCAGAGTTTTTTTGCCTGATGACTGTTTTGAACTTATCCTACACCTGATCATTTTGTTTTCTTAATGTTTTCTCGAGCATACCCTAGTGTACATGCTTCCAAATAAACAGTGTGGTGTGTCACTACAGAGATTTGACCTCATTTGTTTTGTTCTATCATTAATAATTCTGCTTAATTAATAATTATGCTTTTATTAGGTTCCCTAGAAGGTTTGGGGTTTCTTTTTTTTTTTTTGGTTTGGAAAGCATGGAAGGAGTGACCCAGAAATGCTTTGAGTATCCAAAATGGGTTTCTTGAAACTTCAGAGTGGGCTAATGCACTAAAGGATTGCACCAGCCCTGGAGGATGGGTGTGGGTGGAGGGCTATTGGTTATTTTTATAGAAACTGGGTGAAGTAATTGCAGGCAGGGTGGGATTTCAGGTGCTGCAATTTACTCTGAGTCTTGAGACAGATGACAAAGAGTCTGCTAAGAAATCCATTAGCATGTTAATTCAAGACATTAGTCTGTTAAGAAATCTATTAAAATGTTAATATAATACATTAGTCAAAACAATATAAGGGCTGTTCTCAGGAAAGATAAGACAAAGTCCTGCTGAGAATTCCATTCAGATGTTACACAGGAAATACTTAGATGGAGTTCCTTAATGAATGGAGTTACCCCTGCCTTCCTGTGGGCCCTGTCCTATCACTTCCCAGCACTAAAATGAGTCAATTCCTGCTTGAATTCTCACCAGAAGTTTTTCTTTTTCAATAATTTTAAATTACAGTAGCAATCACCACAATCGATTTGAAGAAATTTCTGGGATGGTTTTAGGTGGTGGTCAAAGGACTGTGGTCTTTTTTCTGCTTAACTAATTCAAACATCTCATCCATCTGCATTGAGATAACCAGAGTGTATAATTCACTTCACTTACTGGTTTTGAAAGTGTTCAAAGTCTCCTGAAAAGTGAAAATTTGGGGAAATTTGCATGGTTTCAAAATGTGTTCCCATAGCATGACTTTTCATGTCATGAAATTTCAATTGTGTCCTGGTGGAGTAGCAGTTAGGTGTGCCCCCCTGGCTGAGTGCAGTCCAAATACATCCCAAGGACCTGGGTTCATGCCCCGAGTGAGGGGGGGGAACACCTTATGCGAACAACCAAATAAAATTTAAAACTTTTCTTCCTCCTCTCTCTTCCTGCCTCACCTTCATTCCAGCCTGCACCTTTCTGTTACAAAATAAAAAAAAGAGATTTGAAATGTGATGCGGAGATGCAGATGTGTAAATAGTGGAATAACTGCCAAACCTGAAAGAGACCCCAGGGGATCTCGGCTTAGCAACCTGCATGTAGGATACGGCCCGAGATACTCTTGCACTGCTTCTATCCAGGTTACGTGGACACTCCCTAAATCATGTACATACAGAATCCGTCTTGGCTGAGTGACAGGCAGGCAGTTAGGTCCCACACGTGTGTATTCTCTTAATGTAACCTTAGTTATTTCTGCTTTTAATAATCTCTCTGTATGTTTCTGATCGGCTCTCCACAAATTCTTTCTGGATGAACCCAGCGTCCCAGCAGTGTGTCTCAGCTCACACCCTACCCTATCAAAATATATACAAACACAGCTTGCCTAGATGACAAACTCCCAGGGCCATTGACAAACGCTACTGCTGCTGTTGTTTTCTGGTCCAAGAAAGTTGTGGAGAGTCAGAATAAACAAGCCACATAGCCTAAGTGTTGCAAGTTTGGGCCTCCCTAGTCGATGAGTTTTTCCTCCCCTCCAGCATGAAGCCTGTCTTTGCTTTTCTCCTCTTTTCTTCCATTTTATTCCTCAGGAATCAGCTCCTGGCGCCCCCTGGTGGAGCAGAGTTGGAGTTAATCATCTCCGAAGGTGTGCAGGCCACATACCCTTGGTTTCTAGAGTTCCAGGTGAGTGGGGGAACAACCAGCGTAAATAACTCAATAAAAATAAAATAAAGATGCTTCTTCCTCCTTGCTCTTCCCGCCTGCCTGCTCACCTTCTTTCCTAACTGCACCTTTACTTTAAAAGAGCAGATTCTATCTCCTTTCAAAACCCTGATGAAATTTATCTCTGGTATTCAGTTTATTAGTTTCCATGACCACACTTCTCCCCACATTTGTGTTCTGTTCACAGACGATGAAAGATCTGCCTTCCTCCACATATTCAGAGACACTTTCTCCAAGATGTCCAGAGCAGGCTTATTCAATATGTGTCATCTTGGGTGAGAGAAGTAAAGTCACTCACATCTCTGAGTGACTCAGTAGAAATTGTTACTCTTTCCTGAAAGAATAAAGATGACCTAGATATACAGTCTTTGACATAAATATCCTTTTAAAAAATAAGGAGAGGTACGGGCAGAAAGGAGGGTATGTATACAGGAAGGCAGGAAGAGAGAGGAGGAGGAAGAAACATTTTATTTACTTATATTGAGTTGGTCATCTTGGCTGTTCCTCTGGCCTGGGACATAAAGGCCAGGTCCCTGGGGTGGACATGGACTGTGCTTTTGGTCAGAGCATGAGACCAAACCATTACTCCATCAGGGTATGCTGAAATAGCTTTTTTATATGAGAGAAAACTACCTTAATTATTTGTTATCACAGAGTCTAACTATCAATCGCATGGAAGGTACAACAATGCAGCATGTACTTAATCTAGTGCCAGCTCTGGACTTGAGTGAAGAGTAGCATCGATATTTTCCTAACAGCACCAAGAGTGAGCCCTCATGGAAACTATGCACTTGAGTCAATAATCATGTATATGTAAGCCGGTTCAGCAGTAAGAGGCAGAGACGAGGGAGCCCAATGGGCTCTAAGCGAGACTTTATTGTCCCATGTGAAGGCCGGGAAAGCTCCTCTTTGGGAAGAGACAGAAGGAACAATCCGAGGGAAGCTGTGAGAAAGAGGCTTTTAAGGGGGACAGTCTCTGGTTAGCATGGAGGGGGCTAGAGGTGGAATTCTGATAAGGCCATCTGGCTGAGCTGTTGATTCAGGGGTAGGGAGTCGATGGGCTGGAATGTTAGGTGAGTGCAGAGGGGTGGGGATGGGGTCCTCGAGTTCAGTAAACAGGAGGGGGATTGAACAGCATCTGGTCTTCCTTTAGTCTGCAAAACATTCCATTTCTCATGCTTGGCTGGCAAGTGACAACCTTCAGTTTTTTGTTTTCTTTTCACTCCTGTATCAGTATCAACATTGAGCCAACAATTATGATCCCTCAGAAAGAAACAACTGTCGTTAAGGTGCACTCACTATGATACCACCTAAATATTTAAAACAAATACTAACAGACTTAAAGAGGGCACGGATCACAACACATTAATAGGGGACTTTAATACCCCAATTCCATCAACAGATACATCATCCAGGCAGAGACACCCTCAGATAATTCCCCAGTGGCCTCATTGACCAGTTCGGATTACATTTCTAGAGAACACTGGAACCACAGAGGGGCTGAAATCCCAGTGGGTTTGAGTATCTAGGCTTGGTGACACTTGGTGAAATCACTTTCACTTTGAGCCTGTCATTTGTATTCATCCCTCTGTTTCTTATATAGTATACATTTTTTATTGTACTAATTATTCTACACATGAAAATAACTTCCTATGTAAAGGTTCCCCATTCCTTAGATATATGTCAACATTCCCTGCCCTCCACCACATAACCAAGTGCTTTCATATTGTCCACTGGGCTCTGCCACCATCTGCCTCCATCCCATCCCCTGTTGGTCACCTCAGTTCTATGTGTCCAAGGGTTGGTTGTTTTGACTGTTCCTTTATTTTGTCTATTCATGTTCCACCTGTGATTGAGGTCATCTGGTATCTATCTTTCTTCTTTTGATTGATCTCATTGAGTATAATCCCCTTTTGTCCCACCCATGTTGATTCAAATGACAGGATTTCATTTCTTCTCAGGGCTGTGTAGTATTCCATTGTGTACATGTACCATGTCTTCTCTAGCCATTCATCTGATGCTGGGCACTTAGGTAGCTTCCAGTTCTTAGCTACTGTGAACAAGACTGCAATAAACATGGGGATACATACATCTCTGTGGATGGGTCGTTTTGTTTCTTTTAGGTAAATACCCAGAAGTGGGATGGTGGGATCATTTGGGATTTCCATCTTCAACTTTCTGAGGAATCTCCACACTGTCCTCCATAGGGGCTGCACCAATGTGCACTCCCACCAACAGTGCAAAAGTGTTCCCTTTTTTTTCACATCCTCACCAACATTTGGTGTTTCCAGACTTTTGGATATTAGCCAGTCTCTCAGATGTAAGGTGATGTCTCCTTGAGGTTTTGATTTGCATTTCCCTGATAGTCAGCAAGGAGGAACAAGAGAGGATTTTGATGACTCCTTCTGAAGGCTCTAGCAAATTTCATATATTCCTTCTCCCTTACATGACATTCTCACATGGGGAGAAACCCTATGAATGTGAACATGCGGGAAAGTGTTTAGTTATCCCTCAGACCTCCGAGAACATGTGAAAATGCACAGTGGACCCTATGAATGTGACCAGTGCGGCAAAGCCTTCAACCACCCCCAGTCTCTAAGATCATGTGAGGATCCACAGTGGAGTGAAACCCCGTGAATGTAAGGAATGTGGCAAAGCCTTTAGATTTCTCTCCTCCCTTCGAAAGCATGTGAGGCTGCACAGTGAAGAGAAGCCCTATGAATGTAAGGAGTGTGGGAAAGCCTTCAGGTATCCGCAATTTGGACAAGTTCATGAGAGAACACACACTGGGGAGAGACCTTATGAATATCAGCAGTATGACAAAGTTTTCAGCTGTCAGTCCTCCCTTCCAGGACACATGAAAATACACAGTGAAGAGAATTGCTATGAATGTCAGCCCCGTGGGAAAGCTTTTCACAGTCACATCCAACACCAGCGACACTGAAGGGAAGCCCTATGAATGTCAGCACTGTGGAAAAACCTACAAGCATTCTGCAGTGTTGTGTGCACACGTGAGAACACATTCTATACAGTAACTCCGAACACACGGACACTTATGTATCCCTCTATATCCCCTTCATCTGTCCATATGCTTTGTAATGTTGGAATGTATTAGTTATACACTAACAAACCTTGTCTCATTGTCATTACAATGTCTTTTGGGTGAAAGGTAGATTTTAATTGTTTTATGTGCCACATTTTTTTCATTTTAGATGAAATTTTTAAAAACATTCTACTTTTTATTGTGTTCCTAATAATTGCTTATGTATGAATCTTACATTGCCGAAATGTACTTTGTGGTACACAGTTGCAGATACTGGAATTTTCTACTCAGATAGCTGTCCCTTTAGCCTTTATCATTAAAAAAAATCCACATTTTTTGGTTGTTAGTACATACAAATCAAATGTTTTTCACAGAAATTAGTAACTGTAGAGAGATCTTGACAAAGGACACTCTCATCTGATTATATTAAAAATATTCAATATCTGATCTTTGCTCATTCTCTTTGATTTCGGTTGGAAACTGGACACAATACGCTGAATTAGGAATGCAAACCTCATATGCAGAAGTCTAAATTGGGTTCTCATCCTGAGTAAAATGGAAAATCTTGGCCTTTTGTTTATGGTGCATAGTTAAAGTTTGTTGGTGTATCTAACAATGCTGAAATAAAATTAAAATCTTTTTTCAGACTCAGGTTTGAGGGTCAACCTCAGGAGACTTACCCAGGGTATCTCCCGGTGTTTTGAGTCCCCAAGTCTTAAGAACTGGACTTAGTTTTTATTTTAGAGTGAGGAAGTGAGTTGTATATACTAGGGAATGCATTCATCATTGATGTTAAAAGCAGGTGTCTGGTTACTTTCTGGCACCCCATGGGAAGAGAAGATGGGAATGCATTTGCATTATACATTAAGGGCAGAGGGTTTTCTATTGGAACTAAATCGATTCTATGTGTGAGAAATGGCAGGTATCTAATTTGGAGTATGAATGTAATAATTGGAAGTAGAGCTCCCTTTTTGATGACTTGAAGGTTTGAGAGGCAGGATCATGGGCAATATTATTTTGTTCAGGAAAAAAGGCATGATGGTGTTGTCGTCAACTGAGATATAAACTGTCACACAGAGCAGGCTTTTGATAGAGTACAAGGAGTGAAACTCGGGAGGCTGTTGAAATGGAGATGATTCAAAAGATAAACCTCTGGATATTATTTTTGCTACAATGAAAACAAGGATACATTCTAAGAAAGATTGGTTCCAAAGGCAAAAATGTCATATTGTTAGGTACCTACTGGCTGTTGAATCTAAACACTAAAATGATATACATCTATAAGGTTAAGTGAAAGTTAAGCTATTCTATGGATCACTAAATGATCTTGACCAAAATGTTGATATAGAATGGATATACACCATTGACTTCTATTTACATGCAATATGTAACAAGGAAACTGTGTATAGGTGATGAGATTATAAGAAGGAAATCATCCCATGTTTGGAATATTGCCAGAGTGCCTAGTGGGGCTTCTCAGTGTATCTGCCCAAGTGGAATGTGGGTCTCTAGGTCTCGTTTGGGTTCTGATATTGGTGCTTATATTTCTGTCAAATGCATACTTTATGTATTTTTTGGCATGTTTATATAGTAAATTATATCAATATAATCTTCCACAGTGCCACATTAAACATCTCAGTAGAGGGAGAAAAAAATACAAAAGGGAGAGAAATCAACAGATTTATTAGCTACTCAGTCATTAAGAGTTTATTATACCGAATTCTTAATTTCTCATAATGAAGACAGAAAGGCAAATGTAGTAAAACTTAAACTATAATCAGTTGAGGGATACATAATATAAAATATGTAAAAAATTACACCAAAACAAAATGTGGTGGAGTGAAAATTTAGTTTTAGAATGGGTTCAAATTCAAGTAACTTGATTTTAAACAGACTATTCTATATGTAGGATGCCACATGTGAACCTGACAGGAACAGCAAAGCAAAACCTATGGTTGGAGATGAAAGAAAATGCGAAGTAATCTGAATGTGACAGTAGAGATTATAAACAACAAGAAAGGAGAATAAGCACAGTACAAAAGAACAGAGCAACTACAAAAGAGAAAACATTTATTTGCCACCCGTGATCCTGGAACTTGAAACCAGATCCACGACTTTCATAGCCTGTGACTGAGCCAGAGAGCAGCTCAGAAAATGATTTTAAATTGTAACAAGTACAAACCTATCAATAATAACTATAAATGTAAATGCACTAAATTCTCCCATCAAAGGACTATCGTATATGAGTGGATAAGAAAATAAGACATAAGCTGCCTATTAAGACACTCACTTCAGATGTAAAATCGCAGACAGAAAAGTTAAGGGTGGAAAAATTATATTCAAATAGAAACTAAAAGTAACTGGTGTAGTTATATAAGACAAAATAGACTTTGAAACAGACTAAAAATGGTAGAGTGATATTGTGTAACAGTAAATGTACTTCTCCAAGAATATCATTTCTAATAAACATATACCCAACATGGAAATGCCAAAATATATAAAGCAAGTGTTAACATACTAAGAAAGAAATTGATGGCAGCACAATACAGAAGGGAATTTAAACACTCCACTCACATCAGTTGATTATATCATCCAGATAGAAAATTAATAAGACATCAAATGCCAAACTAGACAAGAAGGACTTACTATAAATGGAACATTCCAATCAAAAGCAACTGAACATCCATTCCTTTCAAGTGTACATAAAAATTCCCTAAAGTAGAACACCTGTTAGGTTACAAAACATGTCTCAATAAATTTAAGAAGACTGAAATAATAATGATATGTTGGGGAAACCTGGATGTGCAAAAGAATGAAATTAGACAATTATATACAACATACAAATTAACATAATATATTAAAGACTTGAATATGAGACTTGAAACTATAAAAATCCTACAAGAAAACTTTGGCAGTAAGCTGCTTGACATCAATCAGTCTAGCTGTTGTATTTTTGGAATTGACTCCAAAAACAACAAAAGCAAAAATAACTGAAACTATGTAAACTGAAAAGCTTTGCACAAAAAAGGAAACTATCAACGCAATAAAAAGGCAATAGGAGACAATATTGGAAAATCATATATTCAATAGTGTTTATAGAAAATATGCAGACTCACAACATTTAATAATAAAAGTTAAACAATATGATGAAAATGGGTGGAAGATCAGAGCAGACATTTTCTTCCAAAGAAGATAGGGAGATGGCCTGCAGCCACATATGGCTATCACCAGAAACAAAAAAATAAGTGCTGCCAAGGATATGGAGAAAAGAGAACCTTTGTACACTGTGGCGAGGAATTCAATTGGTTAGCCAACATGAAAAATAGTACAGAAGTTGCTCCAAAAATTAAAAATAAATCTGCCATATGATAAAACAGTTCTACTTCTGGGTATTTATTGAAATAGAAAGTATTAATTCAAAAATATGTAAGCAACTCATATTTTCACACCATTATTCATAGTAAGTAGTCTAGATATGGAAACAACCTAAGTTTCTAACAATGAATAATAAAAATTTTGAGTACATAATTAATGTATTAATATGAAGATATAGTAGTATGTATTAATATAGATAATTAGTATATAATTTAATGGATATATGATATTGATTATCTATAGAATACACTGTCATAAAATTAGTTTTTGCATTCGCAACATCATGGATGGAACTTAAGGGAATGTTATGTGAAATAAGACGAAAAATGTGATTTCACTTTTATGTGGAATCAAAAAAAATCAAGTGAACAAATAAAAGTCATACAGAAATGTAGTTGCTGTAGGGGATGGGGTGAAATAGATGAAGGGAGTCACTAAGTGATAACCTCAAAGTTAAATTTATCTGGTGATGGGCGCCCCCGGGTGGCCTAGCTGCGTAGTGCACCCTGGGAGCAGTCCCACTTGCAGACCAAGGTCCTTTGTTCAAGACCTGGGCATGGGGTGGGGGGAGCAACCCATGTGAAAACTAAATAAAAATAAAGTGCTTCTTCCTCCTCTCCCTGCCTATGTACTCATCTTCATTCCTACCTGCATCTTTCCTTTAGAGAAAAAAATGCGAGTGGTAATGCATTATAACTAGAAGTATTGACACTTTATGTGACTTTAGAATCATGCATTACATCTGAAACCAAATGTAATGTTATATGTGAGTAATTACTCAGTTAAAAAACACTTCCTCACAGAGTGAATCTGCATGTCAACTATCAGTTGGCATTATCTTTCCAGAGTCAAGGACAAGTATTTTCCCCAAACTATGACTCTGATAATTCACATCACATTTGTCAGTTCTCTTCAGGCCTTCAGGCCACCTGAGATGTTTGTACCTCTGATAAGTGAAGGAACTAGAAACAGTGTTCTCCACAACTCAAGCTCCAACATGGGGACAGACTTGTGTATGTCACCCTCAGGTCTTTTGTGATGCTGTTGAGACTGCTGAGCCTCAGGTGGGCCCTGAACACAAATAGGTGCATAGATTTGACATCATACAATTAGACCATCCTTTGGATCCTTTGGACAGCACTGCTACAGTAACTTCACACTCCAATGACCCTTTAAATTTATAACTGAATCTATTATCACCTCTCTGATGCCAACTTTGTATTGTCCTGAACACTTGGTATTTCTCCTCAGGTGTCATGGGACTCCATCTATTCTACCAAACTCATTCCAATCTCCCATCTAATCCACTCCTCTTGTCTTCCCATCTCACTGAAGAACACCACCCTCAAGCAGATGCTCTTATCTTCATTGTCCTCTCTTCTTTCACATCCATGGGCATCAGGACATATTGTCTACCTGCAGAACTCATCCTGGATCTGACCCATCTCTCAAGATTCAATTCCACTGCACCTTCTGGCCCAGTGGTCACCATCTTGACATGATCTCTCACCTGGTTTATCATTTTCCCCAAGTAGCAGCCGCTGTTCTTTTCAGTGAAAAGAAAACTATCATGGTGTCAACTCCCTTCATCTTTTGAACCCTGTAGCCTTTACTACCCCTCTCTCTGGGATTCACTCACTGCCTTATGGCTAATCTGATTATCTGGTCCTCACCCTCAACACTCAGGGCCGTTTCAAAATTATCAACTGTTCTGTCACCTCATCTTACAAAACTTTTCTCTAGGTATTCTCAGTGTTCAATTTTCACAACTCAGACATGCCTTCCAGGGGTTCTCCTACAGCCTGGTCCCCACTGGACTATTCATTATCTCCTGTCCTACTTTATTTGGATTTCTCAGTAAAATGTATCACCTCTAGACACATTTTTTTCTATTTTAATATTTAGAAACTTCCATTCCTTTCTAAAGTATCTTGGTTCATGATGATAGGGATTTACATTCTAGTCTTCATTGACTTATTTCAGGGCTGTTTTACTGATCAATTCTGAGGAAAAATCTACCTTCTCATGACTTTCTGTCTCTGACACATCTCTTGTGACTTGCCACAGATTACAAAGCATTAAATACTGTTTCCCTTCCAGCATGACAGAAAAATTTGTGCTTATTCACTAATGAGGGACCTAAAGATAGCAGTTGTGAGTACTAAGGCTGACTCTTGTGAAAAAACATCTTGAAGCTTCCCTCAGTTTTCCACTGAGGATTCAGACAGATGAGGAGTGTTAATATGATGTTCTTTTCCTATTGTCAAATTGCATTTCTTTTGTGATCAGAAGACTCATACCATTTCTAGGGTGAAAGGAATCAATCTATATGTAATTTATCAAGTTTTTTTGTTAAAGGAGAAGTACAAGCAGGAAAGAAGTCAAGGAGGCAGGCAGGCAGAGGGAGGAAGAAGCATCTTTATTTTCATTTAGTTCACACTGGCATTTCTCCCCTCACCCTGGACTTGAACCCGGGTGTATGTGGTCAGTGCTCCTTCGAAGGTAATTGACCTAATCGCTGCTCCACAGCTGGGGGTGCCAAGATTTTCAAATACTTCACCAGTTATATTAGAATATAAATATTTGTGTGCCCTGATGGCTTAGTGATAAAGTCCACTAGATACAGTCCTCCTGCATCCAAACAAGGTTCCAGGTTCACAGCCTAGAGCCAGACAACCAAGATCAACAAATAAAACACTTCTTCCTCCTTTGTTCCTGCTTGCACCTTTTCTTAAAAATATGTACATTAACTGTTGCAAATTTCTTTCTAATTTCATCTCAAAAGAGATTATTTTTCCCCTAATGATAAATACCTACACAAAAATTGGTTCTCAATATGATGCAGGGCTTTTGAGAATTCAACTCCAGGGAAAATTTACTGCTCTATGCAACTAAATCTCTCTCTTGATAAACACATATTGTTGAGAATAAAATATGAAGGGCCCACTTATGATTACATAGGTAGTTTACCAAAATGTCTTGAGAAGTGTGATTTGATGAAGATTCAAACTGAGACAATATTAGTCTCTTTTACTGATAATAAATGATCCAAACTTCTGTTATAAAAATAATTAGACTATTTCCTGGTATTTTCTAGCAATTTCGATCTACTTAGATGGGAGGATTCAATGGCTCTGTCCAGCATATGAATGGAATTGGAGGAATTTCAACCCCAGTAGGTGGCTCTCCTGCATCCCGTCCCTCATGTCCTTAGGTGGAGATGAAGGAGGTGACTGCAACCTGGTAGTCGGGAGGGCTGAGAGGAAGGAGGAAACAGAGCTGCTCTAAGCCCCAGATCCCCTGCTCAGGAAGAGACCATCAGAGCTTGATTTTGGGCCTCCTAGAAGGTTCGGAAAAGGTCCTTGAGATGTGATTCTGCAGGTATCTTCTAGACATTTCAGCAGTTTAAGTATCTTCACCGTCCCTTATTTTTAGTACAACGATCTCTTTTCATTTCTTGAACCAGAGTGGAGTTTCTCCATCAAAATCAAGTTGGTCCTCATGACCTTTCTGTGTCTGTACAGTTGGTTCTATGTAATGACTCTTCCTCTAGTCTGACGTTCTTTAAAGACATCTCCATCTCTGCACACTCCTTTCTAGCAGCAAAAAGCTTACCAATGAGTTGGCAGTTTGTCCAGCCAGTGTTTTGGTGAGCTGCTTTTGACAAAGTAGTCTTCCATAAAGTCTATTTCTAACAGACTGAACAAGTCTGAATATAAATAAGAGACCTACCAATAAGCCAAGAAAGGACACACCACTCTCCGACTGGAGGTTCTGGAAAATGAATGGCAGACTCAGGTCATTGAGCTGGAATTCCACCCCTGCTTCAGCCAGCCTCTCAAAGACCAGGTGGCAGCCCTCCCATGGCACTGACCACTAGAGGGCCTGTAATCATAGACAGGACACCAAACCCCAAAGGACACTCCAGCATCCCACCTGGAGCCCAATCAGAAACTCACATCCTGGATTGGACAGTGATCTGGTGGGGAGCAGCGAGACTTGTAAATAAAATGTCATTCCCTCCACTAATGTGCACCAGACATCTTATTGATCTTTTTCTTACCAGAGGCCACAAAGTTAGGAAGAAACCAAGGATCAGGATTCAACTGATTTAAGAAAGACTTCTTTCTGAGTCCATATTCCTTGTCTGGTGAAGAACGGTCTGCATTCCTCATGTGCCATGCACTCTAGGAGAATAACAGTAATGTTCCACACTTATGTAGGCTCTCTGGATATTTGCGCACATGTACTCAGATTCTCTACTTACCACCTGCTTGGTCCCACCAACCCCCTTGGCAGTACCCTAATGTCACCTCTTCTTGGTGTGTAGATGCTGTGTGTCTCTGGGACCTGAGAATAATAATTTGTTTTCCCAAGCCTTCCTGTGTCCCCCTGCATATGAATGATCATGGTCCCTAAAAGAACTCAGAATAAACACAAATTCGCAGCCTCCAGACAAGCACTGAGCGGCTATCCCTCCAAAGCTTCATGATTCCAAAGAGCCCTGGAAAGAAAAGACTTAATTTAACAAAGAAAACATCCTCTGGGGATTCAGAAGACTTAACTACTAGTAGAAAGTATCTGATTAGAACTGTCATGGCTGTAATATGAAAAAGCAAGAGTTCAATGGAAAATATCAAGTGCGGGCTCCCACAGGGTAGTGAAATCCTACCATAAGCTTGTGGCCCACAACTTCCATGCTTACAGCTTAGTAAAGCCAAATGGAGTCTTATCTGTATGATGGGGTCTCCCTAAACAAGGATCATACTGGTTGGTGAACCCATGATAAAGTCCAATCTGAGTCAGCATGAAATTCCTTAATGACAAGCTTCCTCTCTGGAACAACTGGACAGTCATCTTGAATGACCATTTCCTATCAAGTTCTTGATGGACAAATCATCTTACACATCATTGGAGACATAAAATTTTAGGTCCAGCCAGGTCTACTCAATATACAATTTTTCCAACATGACCAGTGCCTGAGTCACATCACTGGAGGTCACCTGACAGAGAAAGAAACTGAACTTTGACAATTGGGGACAGATCAACAGAAATCTAACATCCTGTGTGAAAGAGAAAAGCAATTTTTACATGTAGTGGAAATGATAGAAGAGATCATCACTGGGCAGTAGTAGTAAACATCAATATCCCTTCATCATAGGGAGAAATGTCTTGTGGGATAATTCAGCAAAATTACAAGCATAAGAGAAGATAGTTCTTTTTTTTAAAAGGGAAGGTGCAGGCAGGAATGAAGACAAGTAGGCAGGCAAGAAGAGGAAGTACTTTATTCAGTTGTTCATTGGTTGTTTCTCTGACCCCGGCTCTTGAACTGGGGACACCTTGGGATGTACATGGACTATACTTTGTTTAAACTGCTAGGCCACAAGGGTACACCATAAGATATTTCTATTGCAGTATTTTCTATTAAATATCTCAGATCTACTTAGAAAACAAAACTTTAGAAAACTTTCTAAAACCAGTAGGGATTACTTAAGGTAGTTATGTCTTTAATGTGGAATTTCATCTCCTATCACATTTCTACCACAACAAAAATACTCACCTCACCAAGAATATTACTTGTCCTGTGTATTCACAAGCAACTAGGGAATCTATATATCTGGTTCCCTTTCCCACAATGATGAGCTACTGGAAAATGACTTCTATGTTTCTTTGGATGGAGACCTCTGACATAAGCAATACTTAGCTTTTCACTATTAGGTATAAATAAGACATTTTACTGTAAAAGAGTTGAATATGAATGAAAGAAAAGCATGCGAAACATGCTAATAGGCACGTATATTACAGGCACTATTACTGAAGGTCAAAATTATATGTAACACAAATGTAAGTTTACTTTAATCCTCTAGAATTGGATATTTTACTATTTACTCTTAGTTAATAAAGCATAAATAACATTAGTTGTAGGTATACAACAAATTTGAAACCACAAGGAGTAACTTTCTTAGATACTATGCAGAGAAGTATGTTTGGAAAAAGGCACATTGTTGGGAATCACACATAAAAGTGAAAATAATGTAGTGATTAAGTCTGCCACTTCAAGTTGGGCCTAGTTCACATACATCTCAAGGACCTGCGTTTGTGTCCTAGGATTGGGGGAACAACCAAGTTGAACAACTAAATGCTTCTTCCTCTTTCTTCCTGCCTGCCTACTTGTCTTCACTGTTGCCTGCACCTTCTTTTAAAAAATTTATTTAGTAGCTCCCCGATCACCTAGAAGTTTAGTCTACCAGGTGGATTTCACATACATCCCAAGGTCCTGGATTCAAGACTCAGAGTCGAGGGGGAGCAACCAAGCTGAACAACTGAATAAAATAAATGCTTCTTCCTCCTCTCTCTTCTTGCCTGCCTGCTCACCTCCACTCCTGTCTGCACCTTTAAAAATGAATACTTCAAGCACCGAGAAGAATCACATTTAAAACGGAAAAGACTAAAACACACTGATTTATTACTTAGAGAATAATCAAATTTAGTAGAAAACGATAACAACACACCAAATAGATTCACAGGTACTTATTTCAAAAAACATGAAATACAGGGTCAGGGCAGTCTCTCAACAATGCAACTAAGGTAGTTTCCTGCATTTGTGACTAGTGTAAATCAGGGTAGAGGCAGAAAACATCTACTAGTAGAGGAATTAAATTGTTACTATAGAAATCATGTGAATAGGAGAGTTGGAAATAAAAGTGAATTGGGAGAGATCAATGTGTGACATCTTGATTAGGAAACCTTTGGACATCAAAGAGAGAGAAAATTCAACAGTCTCTGAGAATCCAAAAACCAAAGAGGGTCTCCAATGGTGAAAATGTTTGGATCTATTGAAAGGGAACTAAAGTCAAATGTGGTGTAGTAGGGGCTGGGAAAGAAAGAACAGTGTGCTATAACTCAGGACACTAGATTCACATGCATCTCTCTGGTATACCTGAAGTCTTTCCAACATTCTTTCCATACATAAGGTTTCTCTCCATTGTGTGTCCACAATTACAATGTTTTCACAATGAAATCTTTCCCAAAGTCCTTGTATTTGGATTCTCTGTCATCCTTACAGCTCTGCAGGATAACTGAAGGGTTTCCCACACTGTCGACTCATACGAAGGGTCTTTCCCCAGTGTGTGTGTTCATATGTTTTTGAAGGTATGAAGAATTACAGTAAGCTTTCCCACACTGCCCACATTCAAAGGGTTTAATTCCACTGTGGATTCTCATATGACTTTTCAGTTTTGAAGGGTAACTGAAGGCTTTGCCACACTGCTCACATTCGTAGGGTTTAATGCCACTGTGGATGTTCACATGACTTTGCAGGCTTGAAGGGTAACTGAAGGCTTTCCCACATTGCCCACATTCATAGGCTTTAATTCCACTGTGGATTTTCATATGACTTCTCAGGCTTGAGGGATAACTGAAGGCTTTGCCACATTGATCGCATTCATAGGGTTTAACACCACTGTGGCATCTCACATGGTTTTGCAGGCTTGAGGGATGCCTAAAGGTTTTCCCACACTGTTCACATTTGTGGGGTTTATCTCCACTGTGGATTCTCACATGATTTTGCAGGCTTGAAGGATAACTGAAGGTTTTGTCACACTGCCCACATGCATAGGGTTTAACACCACTATGACTTCTAACATGGTTTTGCAGTTTTGAAGGATACCTGAAGGCTTTGCCACATTGCCCACATTCATAGGGCTTAACTCCACTGTGGCTTCTCACATGTTTTTGTAGGTTTGAAGAATGCTTAAAGACTTTCCCACACTGCCCACATTCAAAGGATTTAATTCCACTATGGCTTCTCACATGTTTTTGCAGGTTTGAAGGGTGCCTAAAGGCTCTGCCACACTGTCCACATTCAAACGGTTTAACTCCACTGTGGATTCTCATATGATTTTGCAGGCTTGAAGGGTAACTGAAAGCTTTCCCACACTGCCCACATTCAAAAGGTTTAACTCCACTGTGGATTCTCACATGACTTTGCAGTTTTGAAGGATGTCTGAAGGCTTTCCCACACTGCCCACATTCATAGGGTTTAACTCCACTATGGATTCCCACATGACTTTGCAGACTTGAAGGATAACTGAAGGTTTTGTCACACTGCAAACATGCATAAGGTTTAACACCACTATGACTTCTCACATGGTTTTGCAGTTTTGAAGGATACCTGAAGGCTTTGCCACACTGCCCACATTCATAGGGCTTAACTCCACTGTGGATTCTCATATGACTTAGCAGTCTTGAAGGATGCCTAAAGGCTTTCCCACACTGTTCACATTCATAGGGTTTATCTACACCATGATTTCTCATGTGTTCTTGAAGGGATGAGAACAAGTTGTAAACTTCTCCACATTCTTCACATTCATAGAGTTTATCATGACTATTATTTCTTGTGTGTAACTGAAGGGAGGAGTAACAACTGAAAAATTCCTTGCATTTTCTACATTCATGTGGTTTCTCTTTAGTGTGAGTTCTGACATGACGTGTAAGGGAGACAGAGTACATAAAGGTTGTTGCACATACTTTGCACCCATGAACTTTTTGTCCACAGTGACATATTTCATGTCCTGGAAAGGATGAGGAGCAAGTAATCATTTTCCCACATTTTTTACACTCAAAAGACATTTGACTACTGAGACCCTTCACAAATCTCTTAGATGCTTTCCTAGTATCCTGACAATCATAGGGCTTCACTACAATGTCTCTCTCTACATGAATACTTAGACACAAGACACAATGGCAGTCTTGCCCACATTCTTCACCTTGATGAGGTTTAAGTCCAGGGTTAGCGTTTTGTTGATTCTTAAGGAAAGAATAATCTGTGAAGTGTTTCCCACACTTGGTGCAGTCATAGGGTTTCATGCCAGTAGGAGAACTCTCATGCACAGGTAGGCTTCTGACTGGGTTTGTGGTTTCTCCATTTTCACTCTCTTCATTATTTTCACAGAGACTCTCCACCAAGTGACTTCTGATCAAAACAAGAAGGACATTAGTAGGAATTAATAAGGATGTGACTTTTAATTAGTGATTTCTTTGATGGTTATAAATGATTTCTTGATGATGATGATTTTTCATGATTATATTACATATATAATTATATAAGTATACATATTATATATACCCATTTCTTAGGTATTTCACTGAATAGGTATGTCTTTGGTAATTGCATAATTGCATAATTACAAATTGTAATATATTAAATGTTCTGGCTGAGGACTCAACGACAGCCATAATTTTTAGTCCTATTATACATGACATTTCCTCATTACTTCCAGCTGTACTATTTCAAATAGTCAATTCTACATCACAATTCTGAAAATATTGCCTTACAAAAATTCTGAATACACAACTGTTATGCTAGGTTTGTACTTTTTCTTTCATTTCAAGTTAGTCTAATGCTTTCAAGATTTCACTTCCTCCTGTCACTCACCTCAGGTGCTTCTCTTGGTCTTGGTGCTGGGCTACAATGTTACAAAATGTCCAGATTACTCCCAAAACAGACTCAGAATTATTTCTTGTGAATTCTCCTAGGCTCTCTTCACCAGCTATTTCATTCTCCCAAACATCCCACTGATGACTTGATCCACTGGTTTTAACTTGTGTGCAACAATTAATCACATAAAAGGAAAGAAAATAGACCAACGTGAGTTTCTTTTCATAACAGATTAAAAAGTTAAACTAATTTATAAGGAACAATGGACATGAGAGAAAAGAAAAACTGTGAGGATGTCAGTATTTTGGGTTTTGGTGGTAATAGAAAAAATAAAATGGCAGATTGTTTAGTTAGGACTTCAAAAGAAACAGAGATAACCAACCCTGAAACATTTGCAACAAAACTGAGGTGACCAAAAGGGAATGGGGCAGGTGGGGGAAAATGGGGGTGGAGCCCACTGGACAATGGGGAAGAATACTTGGTGATTTGGTGGAGGACATGGAGTATTAAAATATATCTAAGAAATGGGAACCTATACAAAGGAAATTGTTTTAATATGTAGAATAATTACTACAATAAAAAAGAAATAGAGACTAGTTCTGAGATAGTTATCAGAAAAGCAGTGTAGTAAAGAACTAGGCAAAACACACATGCTCCAAGGCAACCTTTAATGGAGGAATATAGAATATCTTCCACATGGGAAAGTATGAATGAAAAATCCAATAGGAAGCCAGGTAAAAAACATCACCTTCTCAAATAAAGATGGAGTCAGGTTTATAATGGATATATATAAAAAACATCTTATCCAGAACCTGTTTATAACAGTGGATGCTGCTCTCCTGCTGTCTGCAGGAAGGGATGCCCTAGATGAAGGCTTTCTCTGTTTTCCCAGATGCCATTGTGAGATCAGATGCTGTGTTTGACTGCTGCCCTGCCCCTGCAAGAAGCTCATCCAAAAAGGGGATTTGGAGAACAACCGGCATTCCTTGAGATGGGCTGATAATTTCTGCTTCAAGGTCATTGATAATGGATAAGGGTAGGAACAACTGTAAAAAAGTTATCAAGTCAGGAAGTCCTGGTGGAGCAGTGGTCATGTCATCACCTCCAAAGGAGCAAGCCACATATCCTTGGGTTTGAGTACAACCCAAGGGGAAAGCAACCAGTGTGAATAACTAAAAATATACAGATGCTTCTTCCTCTTCTCTCTTTCTGCCTACCTGCCTACTCACCTTCATTCCTGCCTGCACTTCACCTTTAAAAACAGTTACCAAGTCAAAATGTGTATTAATTACAATGTGATGTTCATAGGTATGCATATTATCAAGCTGCGCTCACTGCCCCCCAATTACACAGAAACAAATGCTTACATTATAAAATTAGGGAGCCGTGGGCTTTTGTTTCAGGGAAACAAAAACTCAATTTGATTTGTGGAATCTTGTTTTCATGGAAAAGTGATTTGACTCTGAAGTAGGTTCCAAAACGATGTGGGCCAAGTCCATCTTATTTCTGACATTTCCATTTCTAGGCCCCAATAAAAAAGGAGCACGATCCAATAAAATGGAAAAGTAAAATGGTTACAATGGTTAAAAAAGGAGCACTATAAGAAATATTTGTTCCTTAAAAGATGAAACAAAGGGATGAAACCATCCTTACCCACTGAGGCCAGGTTTCTGTAGGTCTCCTTCATCACATCTTGGTAGAGCTTTTTCTGGGAAGAATCCAGCAAAGCCCACTCCTCTGGGGTGAAGTTTACAGCCACATCCTCAAAGACCACTGAGTCCTGAAACATCCACATATTCCATTTCAGAAAGCCACCACCCTGAACAGCCTATATAAGGTGATGGGATTGACTGAAAGTAGGGACACTGAACTCAAATCCTAAGGTTCCTAGGTCTCATGTTCTGGTGGGAAATGTCAGTAGGTAGGGAAATCAAATGCAGCATCCTCAGTGATGGTTAAAAGCTTGGAAATATCTGAGACAACAATTTATGGATGCATTACATATCGTTAAGATAATGACTTCTACTTATAGTTTATTGTGGGGCAACATGAGAGAATATGACCCATGCCCAAACTCGAAAGTGGGTCTGGCACCTGGGCAGCACTGAGCATGAAATGAAACAGATGGACTTTCTGGGATAACTGCCTCTGCCCACAATGACTGTGCCTGAAATGTTCTTCCCTGGAATCTTGCTCTCCTTGCCTACTTGGCTCTTCTTTGTTCTTGCCCACTCACTCTGCTGGTATCCCATTTAAAAGAGCCCCCTCTTTCTGATGGTGCGGTAACTTTCCAGAAATGTGCCTGACCAGCTGCCATCAGGGAGACGGAGACACGACTGATCAGCCACCATCAGGATACCCTGCTGTGACTATAATAAAGTTCATGTCCTTGCAGTGCATGTATTCTCATGATTTCCTTGCACTATCTACTAGGTGGGGCATTGCTCTGCTAGAACCTGAACACTTACATATTATTTATATATTTATATTGTTAACATAATATAATATGATGACTTATAAAATAAAATGATACATTATATATTTGCTTAGGTATTATACCTATATATACAGTTTTTTTTAATAGAGCAGCTTCTCAGGTAAGTTAAAAACAAAATAATGAAATCGCTTAGATAACACAGAAATCAACACTTGGTGTAATGCAAAAATGATTATGTCCCTAGTTAGCTACAAAAACTGGAAACAGAGTGTCAGGATGGCATAAATACTAGATTTTCAGAACTACTTAACTGAAAACGCTCACTCTGGAAAACAACAGTATCAAAGCAGAAACATGATCCTCTCCCAAGAAGAGTAGGCACTATGGGTATAGAGTCCAGTGTCCAGGGCTGGGCAAACATTTGGAGAAAGAGGAGTGTGTGGTTCCTGAAGATTCTGACAAGATGCTGGGTCCTCTCAAGTAAATAACCAAGAGGTTGGGACTGGAGGAAAATGGTGCCCCTTGTAAGAACTTCTAAATATTCAAATAGGATCACCACCAAATAGTATTTTAACAGACAGAAAATAGAAAAATCTGTTTCATAAATTGTGAATGCCACTGCTGAATTTAATTTGTGTATAATTGGTTCATGGAAGGCACCTTCATAAATTATAGTAACGAACCAAATAAGAACTAGGTTAAATTCATTGGTCTGTTCTACAAAGACATGTCTTATACCACCTGAGGAAATCATACTGTGAAAAAGCATCTAGTGTTTGTGAGTACTCTGAGTTGGAACACTTTTTTGGCTTCGTCCTTCATTTTCTTTTGAGAATCTCATATGCTGAAGAGTAACAGGAAATTGAATGCACATATATATATATATATATATGTATATACGCACACACAGTAAGTGGACAGGAAGGAGACTAGGAGGAGAACAGATGTGGTTCTAAACAAGGACAAGAAAAGACGTGTTTTTCTTTTCAGTAGGAAAGTGCTGAAGAAAGTAATTTTGTCTTTATGTGAAATGACTGTTTAAGAATGAATTACAGGCAGAATTTAAATGACTTCTGGCACATAGTAGGAGGGTTTGTGCAAGTGGGAGAGGTATTTTGAAAGAAATTTTAGTGTGGTTACACTGACTAAGAACGGAATAAATGTTTATTTTGCTTTGTTTTACACATGGTAAATTGTTCAAATATTATATTCTCCATAAACTGAATAAAAACCCTTTCTGATGTGTTGAAAAGGCTTCCCAAACCTTCCTAAAATGCAGACTCTGAGTAAGTTTTTATTTCAGAGAAAATGACGAGAAAGAGAGCTCCTAGGATATCCCATATGAAGAAATGATTCTCCTTCAATGAAGGAAAGATAGGAACAAACCAAAAATTAGACTTCTTTGGTACAATAAACTCTTATGGAAAGCATTGTCAAAATATAGATTTATACTTAGCCTGCTCAACATATTTTTATATAAAAGTGTAATAGTTAATGTGGTTTTAAAGTTATTTAAAATTCATAGAAGTCTAACATGTTCTGGTATACTGGTTATTACTGGCTGTAATTGTAAGGTGTTGTATGTCACACAATTAAACACAGGTCCATGTTAAATTGTTAATCACATTATACCTTTGACCCTGGTCATTTTAAAGGGATTTGCCAACGCAGGTGGCAGACAATCAAATTAGAAATAAAAAGGCTAACTTTAGTTGCAATATTTCATTATATAGTGTGTTTCTAGCCATGATTCACTTAACAGATTTGAAAAAAATGTGCCCCCACCCTTCTTACACAGCATCCCCAGAAGAAGGAAGAGACAGCAGACCAGAACAAACTACAGGGATCTGAATTGTCATGTTGTTTGAGAGTTATCTAGTTGAATAAAACAAATGTGTTACCAGCCACCATTATAAACAACATACAGGCTATTCTGTCCCTATATCCCCTACATGTTTGTGGGAATTGTGGAGTCTACTACTGGGGTATTGAGGGCATCCAATCCACATCTAGCTTGGATGGGCCGGTCACTATATGTTAGTCTGAAAAGGAGCCACTGGGAATTGGGGGCAAGCAGAACACTTCAAGGTCACCAAACACGCTGTACACACTGAAAGCCTTGGGAATTACATTTTTGACCCAACTCTGTGAACTAGATATTCGTGTGTCCCAGGATGGATATGATTGGGGACTCTGGCAACAGCAGAGGCACACAGGGTGCCCATCAGGGTGTGATCTCAGTTGTGGAAAGAAACTAAAGCCCATTGCTGTCTCGTTGAACAGGTTAATGCAGCTCACCAAGCCCTAGGTGCCACTGAGGCTTTAACAGGTCCAGCAGCCATGACATTGAAGATGATCTCTTCTCTCATGGGGTGGATTCAAGATGTAACTGGGCAACCCCAAAGCTTGGTGGTGCAAGCAGGACAGTGACCAGGTGGAGCATTTACTTGCAGTATTGAAGAGGCAGACGCCTTGGCCTGAAATCAATGGCTGGAAGAAACCCCCACTGAGAACACAGTCCTGTGACTTCAACCAAAAATGAGACATGCTGAACAAATGCAGCAATGGGCTGACAACTGTCACATCAATCGGCAGATTTACCTGCCTTACAACCCAGCAGAGCCTGGCATAATTGAGACGCAGTGACCTGCTGAAAGACGAAACCAGTCATATGCAGGATGGACTGTTTGGTTGTATGAGACTTTGAGATACTTAAATGAGCGCCCATGCCCTGGGATGCTCCACCAGTGATCATCTGATCCCTACCCTGTGCAGACCCCATGTGACTGTGGGTGCACAGGAGCAACCAAACCTTACAACTGGGCATTAGACCCGTTGTCCTGATGGAGATGTGCATTCCTGAGCATAGCAGACTGCTTATTAATTGTGATCTGCAATCTATACTGATACTGCAGCAGATGGATGCAATATGCAAATGCCCTAACCACACAGCTCCCCTACCAGAAGAATGATATGGATATTGGGATGCGGCATGGGTAATGTTGGGGTGCATTGTAAGGTGGCATAAGAACATGACCCATATTCAGACTTGAAAGTGAGTTCAGTGGGTGGCCAATGCTAAGCATGGATTCGAATGTAACAGATGGACTTTCTCAGATGATGGCCACCTTTGTCTGCACTGATGGTACCCAACATGGCCTGCCCTGGAATTCTGCTGTCCTAGCCTACTTGACTGTTCTTTGTTCTTGCCCAGTGGCTGTTCCTGCCCACTCTCTATTCTCCCTCTGCTGATAGCCCCTTTAAAAGAGCCTCTCTTGAGAAGATATTTATGTTCTCTAACAAGGAGCTTGATATCCAAAGTACAAAGAACCCATAAAACTCAATAATAGAAAAACAGGTAATCCAATAAAAAATGGGAAGAGAAATTGGAGAGACATTTTTCTGAAGAGGATGTACAGATGGCCAACAGGCACATGAAAAGATGCTCTTAGTCACTGGCTATCAGGGAAATGCAAATCAAAACAACAATGAGATATTATCTTACACCTGAGAGACTGGCTATTGCCCAGAAGTCTGGAAACAAGAAATGTTGGTGAGAATGTGGAGAAAAGGGAACACTTTTACACTGTTGATGAGAGTGCACATTGGTGCAACCACCATGGAAAACAGTATGGGGAGTCCTGAAAAAGTTGAATATGGAAATCCCAAAGGAATCTGCCATCCCACTTCTGGGAATTTACTCAAAAGATACAAAACCACTAATTTGCAGATACATGCATCCTCATGTTTATTGCAATCCCATTCACAGTAGCTAAGAACTGGAAACTACCTCGGTGCCCAGCATCAGATGATGGATAAAGATGTGGTCCATATACAGTGGAACACTACACAGCCCTGAAAAGAAATGAAATCCTGTCATTTGATTCAACATAGATGGATCTAGAGGGGATGGTGCTCAGTGAAATAAGTCAAAAGAGATACCAGATTACCTCACTCATAGGTGGAATGTGAACAGACACAACAAAGAAACAGACCAAAAAAACCCAACATTTCGACAGTTGCAGTAGAACTGAGGTGACTGATAGGAAATGGGACAGGCAGGAGGAACAAGTGGCGGAGCCCAGTGGACAATGGTGAAGTACACTTGATCATGTGGTGGAGGGCAGGGTGTGTGGACATATATCTGAAACTGCACATGTTTAATACGTAAATTCTAAGTAAAAATAATTTTTTTAAATAAATAAAAAAATAAGTGTCCCCCTCCCCACTGTGAGTATACTAAAGGCCATGTTCTTGTGCCCTGTGTGCTCCCGTGATTTCCTCAGACTGTCTAATACATAGGGCATTACTCTGACAGAATGTCAGCGCCTGCCTAACACACGTTTACATGGGTATACTAACTGTATCTATATAAACGTCTTTCTTTTCTTTATACTTACGAGTTAAAAGTGTCAAACTAGAAATTAAGAATGATGCCTATATGCAAAATAATACCCTGGAATATGATCATCGGTTTTGCTGAGCTTAAGACGAATTTGCAATGAAAGCAATTTTGGCCAATCATTCAACAAAATGAAATGAAGAGCAAAGTACTGTCCACAGATAAGTGGCTCTTGGCATGATAAGACAGGCAATGCTGACTTTATTATGGATGTTTCTGTTATTATTTCTGTTACATTTTTATTACCATGCACATTTCTCTTTGTAAACTTTAGCTTGGGAGCTAGCAATCAGCTATGCTCTTACAAAAATACAGACACTGCAAGCTTTAAGCTCACAGTTACTAAATATGCTAAAGAGCAGGGCCACAGAGCTACCGAGAGACACTTTGGACCTCAGATGGTGGAGGTCACAGGAAGGAATGTTTCTTGCACCTTGTATCTGTTTTTGTTTTACAATTACATTACAGAGAATTTCTTGTACCATAATGTTAAAAATGAATTCTAAAATTCCTTTATGTTACAAAAAACAAGTAGCTAAATGGAAGCAAGTGAATATTTGAATTAAAAAATTAAAATGAAAGGTTTTTTTCCTGAAAGAGTGGGCCAAAGACATGGGTGTGCTTCATACATGGGAGTGCATTATACATGGCAGAAAACGGTAACAGGCGAGTAGGACTCTAACTAAGGCTGCTATCAAGAGGGAAAAAAGAGAGGCCACAGAATGATACTCTCTCCAAATCATAATCTCTTCTGAGAATTTACTGTATGAGCATAAGGAGTAAAAGAATCAAATAACACCCAGGCTGTAAAAGAAACAGGAATTTAATATAATTTTCTTTTAAAGGAAAGGATAGGCAGGAATGAAGGCGAGTAGACAGACAGGCAAGAAGAGAGAGGAGGAAGAAACATTTTATTTTTAGTTGTTCACACTGCTTGTTTCCCCACCTCACCCGGGACTCGAACCCAGGGCTATATGGTATGTGCTCCTTAGGAGGCAACTGACCTAACCGTCACTCCAACAGGGCGTGCTAGTTTTCTTTTCTAACATGTACTATTTGCAACATATCAGCATTGCCTCTCTAGCAGAGGTAAATGGGCACAGGGGGATGTCAGGGTGTTGGGGCTTTTGTCTCTTCTTACTGGATTTAGGGGATCCCAGTCAGAAAGCTTACAAAGTTCTCTTTCCCATCTGAATGGGAGGAGTTGACCCAGTGTTGCCTGAGGATGTGATCACACAGTTGAGCTGGTCTCAGGACTAGGACCTGTCACAGGTACAGGGCTCTGTGTCAGGTGTCTGGTGGCTTGAACAGAACAATCTAGTTACCTAGGTCCTATTTCAGAATCCTGGTCCACTTCCCCATCCCACTGTGCACTGTGCTGACTGTTCCATCCAGGGTGCTTTGTCCTATGGTGAGTCATCATTTAGCATCGCCCACTTCACAGAGGAAACAAACCCTTGACCACGAAAGTGTAGAGAATCACCTTTGTTACAGGAGTGGGTTCCCAGCACCAGCTATCCAACACCCACACCCACTTCTCGCCTGAATATTTACTGAGCCTCTGGATTCATCCTCTGCCAGTCCACTCACTCTGCCCCCCACCTGAGACTGATGCTGCTGAGCTCTTCTGCAAACTGAAGAAGAATCCCATGTCGCAGGCCAACCTGGCCAGTGGCTCTGGTGGCAGCATGGGCTGTAGCAACAGGAGTAGCCCCTGTGAGACCAGCAGATGCCACAGCTCAGGTGACCTCCTTCTCATGGGGCCCAAGCGTTCCCAAAGCTCTGCAAACGTGTTGATGAGCTCTTGTCTATTCAGATGCCACCGGCACCTCAAGAAATCACCTGTCGCTTCTTCAGTTAAAGGCTGCTTCACATCAGGGACAAACATAACCTGGGAGTTTGGTGCTGCAAAACCCTTGAGAACTAACGTTCCCACAACACAGCATGTGCGTGCATTCAGGCAGCAGTCTGAGAGAACACTAGTGCCTCCTGGGATCATCTTAGTAATACCAGGATTCCCCCATCCCAGCTACAATAATTAGAAAACAATGATACGAGGCAATCGGTTGACATCAAATAATCTTTCCCCTAAAGAATGTACAAATTCTAGTCAGTCCACCTCCATGGACATGTGAGCATGGGGCACCATCTTAATTTGACCATGTCCTGTAGTTAAAGACACAAAAATCACTTTGTAAAACTGAAAGAAAAGGGTGTGGTGTGTGAAAAATATAATACACTTAAGTTGTTACCAAATGCAGGTTGGTTTGTTCCTAATACTATGACACCAGCTTTTGCAAGAGAGAAAGAGCGGGATGGTGGACCAGCCAACCAGCAAGGTGGGAGTACTTGGAATAAAATTGGCACAAAACTATATAGTTAAGCATAGGGGGACCAGGTGTGAGTTTTGGGATGAAGACTGGATCAAAGGAAAGGAGAAGATTTCAGTCATAAATTCACTTCGCTGTGCCTGCATCCGGGTCTTTCCTCCATTTTCCTGGGCGCAGGTGTGGTATGTTTCATGCAGTTTTCCAGACCAGTGACTACTTGAAGGTTATAACTTCAGGTTAAGTTTTGATTCCACTGTCAAGCATGGAGACCCTGGCCTCCTGGTAGACACTAAAGAACGTGACATCAATCTTGTAAAGTTAGCAGCTAGTTAATAAATCCTAACTGCGACAAAGTAGTTCCCAAAAGGCCACAATGAGGAGAAAGTGTCCCCGGTTCTGTAGACTCCCAACCGCAGTTTGATATCCCCTGATGCCCAGGAGAACTAAAGATAAAGGCAATTTGAGAAGCAAAAAGAGAAAAATCCACAACATAAACACAAAAATCTTTAAAAAAAGTTTTTTTTTTTTTTAAGGAAAGGTGCAGCAGGCAGGAATGAAGGTGAGCAGACAGGCAGGCAGGAAGAGGAGGACTATTTTATTTAGTTGTTCATCTTGTTTGCTTCCCCCACAGCTGGTCCCAGGAGGGAAATAAGGATCCTTGGGATGGGATGCGGACTGTGCCAATTGAAGGTGGCAGATCTGCTACTCCACCAGGGCGCGCCAAGAACGATTTTAAAAGAGCAGCCACAGAGCTGCCCAGAGACACTCTGGGCCTCCCACAGTGTCACCAGACGGTGGAGGCAACGCGAAGAAATGCTTCTTGAACCACGTTATTTGGGCTCGTGTTTTGGAACTGTCACATAACATTTCTAGTCCCACAATGTTAGAATAAAATAGATGTCCAAATTCCTTTATAATACAAAAAACAAGTATCTATATGTAAACAAATAAAAAATCAGATTTAAAAATTACAAAGGTATTTTTTCCTGAAAGTATGGGCCAAAAAATGTGGGTATGTATTATACATGGAGTGCATTATACGGGGCAAAATATGGTACTCTAGCAAATCCTACACATACCACAAATACCTCTCTCCTTCTTGCATAGGATTTATCCATGGGGTCAAGTCAAATATGCTTCTTAATTTATTGTAAACTGTTTCTCCATTAAAATATCAGAATCATGAGCAGAGATCAGTCTGCTTCATTCCCTTTCTTGAGTTACTAACGTTGGACTGTTACACAGAAGCAACTGTAGAAAGTGAGAATTTATCACAAAAGCACCAGGGGAAAGAAAATGAAGTAAAATAACAATGAATTAATTACAACTTTATTAAACAAAAATGAATAGAAAGTTCATAGCAATAGAAGACCACATTAAAAAAACATACCAAATCAGTGGTCTAACTTTAGATCCAAAGGAATCAGAAAAAGGACCATAGTGGAAAAAAAATCAAAGAGAAGGGAATAAAACTGGAGTAGAAAGAGTAACAATCTTAAAGAAACAGATTTCTAGACTCACACATTCTTCCAAGAAGGAATCAGGAAGAAATAGAAAGTTTGACCAGATCAACCACAAGCACATAAACTGAAACAGTGAGAAAAATTCTCTCCTTAAAACAAAAAGTCCGGACCAGCTGGTTTCCTTGGTGAATTCTAACAAATATCAAAGATTAAGTATCTACACTTTTCAAACTCTTGCTTAAATTAAAGATGCCAAACACTCTCAAATACATTTATATAAACACCTTTTTTAAAGGAAAGATGTAGGTAGGAATGAAGGAGAGCAGGCAGGCAGGAAAAGAGAATAAGAAGCATTTTTACTTACTTTATTTAGTTGTTCATCATGTTTGTTCTCTCCTAGCCCCAGATATCAACATGGATTCTTGAGATGTAGGTGGATTGGGATTGGCTGGAGGCTGGGGACCTAGCCACTGCACTACCAGAGCATGGCCAAATTCAACAATATATTGAAAGAATCATAAATCATGAATAAATAGAATTTATTCCAGGGATGCAAGGATGATACTACATATGCAAATCAATGTAATACACAATAAAGGAAAAACAAAAATCACATGACCATATAAATAGATGCAGAATAAATCTCCAAGAATCAATAATACACATTTGATTAAAAAAACATTCACTGAAATGAGAATAGAATGTACTTCAATATAATACAAAGCCATCTATGGCAAACCCACAGCAAATAATACTCAATGGTTTAAAATGGAAAGTCTAACTCCTAAGACCTGTTAGAAATCAAGAATATTCACTCTCACTTCCCATGTTCAACAGTTTTGAAAGTCATAGCCAATGCAATCGGGCAAGAAAAAGAGTAATTCAACAAGAAAACCATAAATGAAACTACCCTTAATTGCAGATGACACATTATTCTTAGGAAACCTTTAACACTCCACTGAAAAATACTATAAACAATAAATACATGTACTCTAAGGAGTGAAGAACTAAAAGCTTTCCTATGTTGTTGACATTCATAGGGCTTCTTGTCACCATGAGTTCGTTTTTTTAAAGGAAAGGGGTAGGTGGCCTGCGCTCCTTCAGAGGCAACTGACCTAACTGCTGCTCTACCAGGGTGTACCAAACCACTGTGAATTATTACAGGCCTCTCATGATAGTGGAATACCTAAAGCCTTTGCCACACTAAGAAAGTTTGCCATTAAGAAAGTTTCCCTTCACAGTGCTTTTGCATGTATCTTCGAAAATATTTTGGGTAACTGAAAGCTTTCCCAAACTCCTTACATTTAGAGATTCTCTTCACTGTGCAGTCTCACATGCCCTCGAATATATGAGTTACACCTGAATGCTTTCCCCCATATTCCTTACATTGGTAGATTTTGTCCCTGGTGTGCATTTTTTTTTTTATTGTTGAAGGGAGGAGGAATAATGGAAGGCTTTCTCACATTCCTTACATTCACAGGGTTTCTCTCCACTGTGCCTTCTCATATAATCTTGTAGACATGGGGAATCCTGGAAGGCTTTGCCACACTGCTCACATTTACAGCAGTATTTGTCTACATCATGTGTTCTCATGTTTTCCCAGATTAGAGGTGTACCTGAAGGCTTTCCCACACTGCTGGCATTCGTAGGGCTTTTCTCTACTGTGTCTGTGCATGTTCGCACAACTTTGTACGATACTTGAAGGTTTTGTCACATTGATCATATTCATAAGGTTTAAGTCTGATGTGTGTCTTCATGTGTAATCGAAAAGAGGAGTAAGACATGAAAGTTCTCCCACATTCCTTTCACTCATAGGGATGCATACCACTGTGTTTTAATATGTTCTTGCAGTTTAGAGGTTTCTCTGAAGGCTTTGCCACACCATATGCACAGGATTTCTCTCTGCCATGCTTTTTCTCATGAGCTCACAGGTATGAAGGATCCATGAAAGGTTTTTACCACAGTGCACACTTTTGTTGGGCTTATTTCCACTGTGCATCATCCCATGTAACTGAAAGGAAGCATAGCATATAAAAACTTCCCCACACTCCTTACAGTCATGTCATAGGTTTTCTCTCCAGGTCATGTTCTGACATGCCATGAAAAGGAAGAAAAATAGGGATTTTCACACACACTTGGCACCCCTCAGTTTTCTGATTACAGCAACAACTCACGTGCCTTTGAAAGGCTGAGGGGCAAGTGAGAGCTTTTTCATTTTTCTTACATGTAGAAGATATTTTTACTATTCAGATCCTTCACAGGGTTCTGAGAGGCTCTCCCAGGATCCTGACACCCGAAGAGCTTCTCTGTCATGTCTGTTTGTACACGTGTGCTTTGGGATAAGACCAAAGTGCAGGCTGGACCACATTCCTCACAGTGAGACTGCTGTCAACTCTTAAAGAAAGAACACTATGTCAAGACTTTTCTACACTTAGTGTATTTATAGTGTTTCACTGCAGGGCAAGATTTATAATTGGGTCTATAGTTTCTTCATACTTGTTATCTTCATAATTTTCACAGGGGTTTTTCAGTAAAGGATTTCTGTTCAAAATAGGAAGTATGCTATTAGGCTTTAGTGATGATCAATGATTAACATTAATGATTTACTCATAATTATTCATCATTATTTCTACTCTATATTTGCCATTTTCACTATACGGGTATATTTCCTGCCATATCAACACCATTATGAAATGAAACAATACTAATGATTAGGTCAAGGGCTCAATAATAGCCATAATTTTCAATGTTATTTACATATGGGATTTGCTGATCATTTACAACTGAATTATGTTTCAGACACTCAGTAACTACATTTATGAAAATTTTTTCTTACAAAAATTCTTTGAGTACACCAGTGTTTAGATGGGTTTCTATTTTTTGTTTCATTTCAAGGTATTTCTCAGAGTTCCACATTCCTCAGTTATCTTGTGGGAATACCACTCACCTCAGATATTTTTCATGGGTTCACTGTTTATTTCCAATATGATGAACTAAGATTTTTTTTCCCAAAACAAAACAGGAATCTTTTCTTGTGGCTCTTACTCTGTTCTCTTCTCTGGACATTTCATTCTTCAAAATATCCCACTGAAGACCTGATCCACTGGTTTGAACTTGTTTAACATCTGTACCAATTAAAAACAATTTGATTTCTTGGGAAATTAATGGTGGGAAAAAGAATGAAAATAAGCCACATGTGGATTTATTTTCATAACTCATCCAAAAAGTGAGGAAACTTTATGAGGAACAATGGACATGACAGCAAGAAACACTCTGAGGACCTCAGCTACTGACAGAAAAAAATGGCAACCTGTTCACTAAGAAATTCTTCAGTGGAGATGGAGACTGATGCTAAAATATATGGTAGCAAAGCAAAATCAAAAGAAACTGAGTAAATGTCCATTCCCAGATGCTGAATTTATAAGAGTAATACAGAAAGTCTTCCCAAGTGGGAGAGGATGGATGACAAGTTCGACAGAGATTCAGTAAATGAACACATCACCGTCTCAAAGATTAAGCCCTATTTCTAATGGATCTGTCCAGATATCATTGCCTCCTCAATACCCTGTTCCACCTACGGGTTTTTGCTTTCCTGGCGTTTTCAGCCAGAGGCACTACAGAGAAGCCTTATTCCACTTTCCCAGATGCCCCTTGGGAAACTGAGGATGTGTATGACTGCTGCCCACATCCTGGAGAAATCTCATCATGAGGACAGATTTGAAAGGCAAAAGCATTCCTTGAAATAGGCCACAATGTATTCTTCACTACCACTGATGAAAAATAAGTTTAATTACAGCAAAAATTAATAAGTCAGATGTTTATTAACCACAGTGTAACATCCACATAAATCACAGAGCTGATCTCTGCCTCAGAGAGACACCTGAGCATATGCTCACACTTAAAAAAAAGTTAGGGAGGTCCTGAATTTGATTAAAAGAAGTAAAAATTCTAGGCATAGGGATGCTTGAACCATGTTTCTTTATTTTTCACTGCATCCCCTTTTCTTGGTCTCATAAAAAAAATGCACTGTAAAAAATATCTGTTTTTCGTGTGTCCTGGTGGCTTAGTGATTTAGTACACGGGCCCAGGCAACATCCATCCCAAGGTCACCAGTTCAAGACCCAGGGCCAAGGGGAACAACCAAGACGAACAACTAAGTAAAATAGTTAAATGCTTCTTCCGCCTCTCTTCCTGCTTGCCTATTTGCTCACCTTTATTCCTGCCTGTACCTTTCCTTTAAAAAAATGTGTTCCCTAAAAGTGCAGGGAGGAAGCCATGCTCACCCACAAAGGCCAGGTTCCTGCAGGTCTCCAACATCACATCTCTGTAGAGCTTTCTCTGAGCATCATTCAGCAAAGCCCACTCCTCTGGGGTAAAGTTTACAGCCACATCCTCAAAAAACAGCAAATCCTGAAACATGTATATATTCCATTTCAGTAAGGAATTCATCTTCAGTATGTGGGGGAGAATAGGGAAGATCAAAAATGGGGATACTGGACTCAATTCCTAGGACTCCTGAGTCTCACTGAGTCTCACCTACATTCTTTCTTTTTTTATTTTTTTTTTAGGAAAGGTGCAGGCAAGAATGAAAGCAAGCAGGCAGGCAGGCAGGTAAGCAGGAAGAAAGAGGAGGAGGAAGCAATTTTTTTTATTTAGTTGTTCACTTTGGTTGTTTCTCCAGGTCCCAGGTCTTGAACAAGGGACCTTCAGATAGATGTGGACTGAGCTCACTGAGTGGACTAAACTGCTGGGTCACCAGTAGGTGTCAAGTCTCACGGGCTTGTTGGAAATGCTAATAGGCAAGAAATCAAACCCAGCATGCTCAGAGATAGGTAAATACTTGGAAACTTATAGCAAAGTGCAATAACAGTACTTGATAATGACATATAATAAATAAAAAGCACTTTTTACTGAGATATGGCATATTCTGAGGCATGAAAAAGCTTGAAAGCTAAAATCCTAAGATACAGAAATTGACATGTGGCTTGCTCAAAATTTATTGTTTCCTTGATACCTCCAATGAGTAAAACCGAAATATGAAGCAGTTATAAATACATAAATCCAGAGTAGCTTTGGAAAGCAACAAGTTGAGAAACCTATCTAGTCCCTTTCTATTCAATAGAACCAGAAACTCATCACCTTCTGAGGACAGTGCACAGTGAGGCCAGCAGTCTGGCAGCTAGGAAAGCAACCTTACAATTTATCAAAAAGAAATACCTTGGCATAAATTTAAACAAAGTGAAAGAGCTATACACCGAAACTGCTGGACTTGCTAAAAGAAACCAAAGACAAAAAGACATGGAATGATGTATTGTATTCATAGATTGGAAGAATAAATATGGTTAAAATGAATGTTTTACCCAAACCCATACACCCATACACATAATCAATGCATTTCCCACTAAAACAATGACATTATTAACAGAAATGAAACAAACATCATCTAATTTATTTTTAATGACAGGAGACCCTCCAAATTGCAAAAACAAATCTGAGAAAAAAGTTAAATGGAGGGATCCTGCACCCTGACTTCAATTATACTCCAAAGCAATAGTAATCAAATCTGCATGGTACCAAAATAACAACAGGAAACAGAATAATGGAATTGACTTGAGATCTCAGGAAAGAAAATACACATCTATGATCAACTAATTAAAGGAGGTAAGATTGTTAAATAGGGCAAGAATAAGCCCTTTAATCAATGGTGCTGGGAAGACTAGACAGCCACATGCAAAAGAATGAAACTAGACCACTAATACCCTACATAAAAGTGTTTACTGGATTAAAGATTTGGATATCAGACCTGCAATCAGAAACTATAAAGAAGAAACACAGGTGGTAAACTTCTCGACATTGTCCTTAGAGATTTTTGAAATTCTACACCAGTGGCAAAGAAAAAAAAGTCAAAATAAACAAATGAATCTACATAAAACTCAAAAGCTTTTTGCACAGCAAAAGAAAGGAGTAGTAAAATAAAAATACCTGCTACTAACTGGGAGAAAATATTTGCTCATCATACATCCAGTAAGAGGGTAACAGAAAAAGGATATAAAGAACCCATAAAACTCAACACCAACCCCAAATTTCAAAATGAGCAGATGAATAGACATGTCTCCAAAAATGAATACAGGTGGTGGAGAGCAGACACATGAGACGCTTATCATCTCATATTAAGGAAATGAAGCTCCAAACAATGAAATGTCACCTCAACCCTGCGAGAATTGTTCTCATCCACGAGACTGGAAGCAAGTGTTGGGGAGGATAAAGAAAGTAGGGAAACTTACTCACTATTGGTAGGACTGTGGTGCAGCCCATCTGGATGGCACTGCGGAGTTCTCAAAAAATTACAAGTCCCTGTGATTCCAGGTTCCTGTGTCTGGGGATTTATTCATAAAACATAAAAACTCTGCTTTGAAGAAATGGATGCAGTCCCGCGTGTTTATTACAACATTATTTACAATAGCCAAGAGTGCTCGTAAATAAACCTAAGTGCTCATAAATAGAAAAGACACAGCTAACGTGGACTTGATACACAATGGGATACTATTCAGGTTTAAAAAGATAAAACTCGGCCATCTGCAACTATATGGGCCAACTTGGAGGGAAATGAGCTTAGTGAAATACATCAAATTGAGAAATGCAAACACCAACATTTCATTCATAAATGGTGTATAGAGATGCCCCCTGGTGGCCTAGCGGTCTAGTGCACCTGCAGTCCCACATCCATCCCAAGGTCCTAGGTTCAAGACCAGGGGCCCGGGGAACAACCAATGTGAACAACTGAAAAACAATGGAGTTACAATAAAATAAATGAAAAAAAAATTGCTGTGCATCTTCCATTTCTCTCTTCCTGTCTGCCTATTTGCCTTCACTCCTTCTGCACCTTCCCTTTAAATATTTTTTTAAAATGGTGTATAGGAAAACCAAGCAAAAGATTAAGTCAGTGTAAACAAAAACAGGCTTTTGGACTCAGACAAACGTGGTGACTTAGCAGAAGGAAAGGGGCACCGGGATAGACAAGTTGGTTTAAAAAGGGTAATTTGGCACACCCTGGTTGGGTCAGTCGCCTCCAAAGGAACGCAGGACACAAAACCCTGGGTCTGAGTCCCAGATCCAGGGGGAGCAATCAATGTGAATGAAAAGTTAAAATAAAGTGCTTCAGAAACAAAACAAAACCAAACCAAACCTGATAAATAGAAAATAAAAAGGTTCAGTTATATGGTCAAGAACAGAACAGAGTTGTTAATGAACAATTTAATGTAGAATAAACAGCCAATCTAAAATGCACACCTTACATTTACATACTGCTGTAATGCAATGTTACATCAATAGAATTTTTTTTAAAACAAGAAAGTAAATTTGTCAAATAGAATTTATTTTTAAAAGGAAAAGTGCTGGCAGGAATGAAGGCCAGTAGAGAGGAAGAGAGAGAAGGAAGCCACATTCATTTATTTTTATTCACTTGACATTGGTTGTTCCCCCAGCCCTGGGTCTTGAACCTGGGACCTTGGGATGTATGTGGGATGGCTCCCAGGGTGAACTAGACTGCTAGGCCACCAATGCACACCCCAAATAGAATTTTTAAACAGACTTTTAATTGTTAATGAACTGCTACTTAAACTAGTTTTCTTTAATTCAAGTTTATGTTTGGGAAGTTTAAATCATAAAATGATTTAATGAGAAAAAAAATCCAAAACATAATTGAATGACATCACAGCAGGACAAAGTAAATGGTGAGATGCTAACTGTCTTCAGAAATTTAAAAAAACAGATGTCAGGTCTCCCAAACAGGTCAAGAATTTTAGGGAAATTCCATGAAACAGATTTCGGGTAATACTGTTTAAACTCAAGAAAGGACTTCGAAAAGCTATAATGGAAAGTATTTTTTTCTTTTAGTAATAAATGAGGTAATCAATAGAATAGGGTGGTAGAAATTTCTTTAACATCCAAACATTTTAAACTGTATATTGAGAGGCGGGCCCTGGTGGTGGAGTGGTTTGGTCAACTGCTTCTGGCTGAAGCGCAGGCCACATACATCTCCAGGACCTGGATTTCCATCCCAGGAGCGAGGGAAAACAAAGGAGATGTAAAACTAAATAAAATAAAAGTGCTTTTTTTCTCCTCCCTCTTCCTATCTGCCTATCTGCTCACCTTCATTCCTGCCTCCACCGTTAAAAAAAAAAAAAAAAAAGGAAAACCGTATTAATTAAACCAGATGGCTTAACAGAGGGACGGACAGAACACCAGTGAAGGAGGAAATGTCCCCCGTTTGGGGCACGTGCTTCTGTGTCTGACAGCTGTTGATAGGCTTTCACAGAGATGAGGACACTTTGACATGTGTGGTGATGAGCACTGTGGTCTACAGAGGGTTAAGGGAACTTTCGCTTTATCAACTTCACGTACAATATACAATTCACTGTAGATTTAACTGACACATAAAAGCAGGACTCTGAGAAGCGAACAGGTAATGCTTTTATGACATCAGACTCAGAGGACTGTCTGTCAAGGAAAAATGAGGAAGCTAACAAAAGAAGAGCTGGAGAAAGGCCCCCCGACGAAAATCAACTACAGTTCATTAATGCGAAGAAGAGAGAGAAGTGGAAAATGAGAAACTGGGGGAGAAAACACCTACAGTACCTAGAAGTGAAAAAGGATGCTTGTCCAAAGTATGTGGGGAAAGCCTAAGAAATCAATAAACACGCAAAGGAGTAAGAGTTGAGACAATAACTGAAAACATGTCACAGAAGTGGGACTGCCCCTTAGAAGAAATGCTCAACGCCAACAGTTATCAGAAAAACAAAACCAATCCCACCAAAACCAGTATGTGATCCCCGGGAGATCCTACTTCACACTCAAGGTGGACAAAAGTGAAGCTAGAGAATGCCTGAGGCTTGGAAATTACATGGAATTAACAAGGACAGTAAGACAGCCTGTTCCAGCGCCTCCTGGTGGAGCAGCAGTTAGGTCAATTGCCTCCGAAGGAGCACCGACCACTTACCTCTGGGTTCCAGTCCTGGGTGATGGGGGAAACAACCAGTGGGAACCACTGAAAATAAAAAGTTCCTTGCTTCCCTCTCTGCCTGCCTGCCCACTTGTGTTCATTCCTGCCTGCACCTTTCTTTACAAAAAAAAGAAAGAAAAAGAAAAAAGCTTGTTCCTACATATCATCAGAATCTCCTAGAAAATTCTACTTGATCCATCATCTGCAACACCACCATTTTTCTCCAACTGGAAGAAGAAAAAAAGAATGCATGCCCCATGTGTCTCTGGAAACCAAAAAAAAAAAACCATTAGCATAGTAACAGAAAAACAGTGGCAACCAATTTTGAAAAGACTCAGTGGACGAGGTCATTGGGGGACCCAATTCTTGGCACCAGCATGTGGGAAAGAGACCTGGGCTGAGAAATCTCAGAGAAGATCTTCAGTGTGACCAGTACCAGTGGGTACTGCTGGGGAGAGTCGCTGACTGCAAGTTCAAGAGCAGCAAAGTCAAACAGGATGCTTTCTGGCGAGGAACAGATGTAAGGCAGGAGAAAACAAAAAGAACCAGGCCAGGGAACCACAGGGCACAGCTCACGGGGAGGTGCCTCCCACCAAACAAAAAAGACACAATCTTATTGTTAAGTTTTGGGCCGAGCAGGGCATGGAAACGGGTCACCCGAGAGAGCAGCCCTGACGCAAGGCTTGTGTGGGCAAACAGCATGGACCAGTATGGCACCTGGGTGCAGGTCGGCTGAGTCGAAAAGGGAGTCAGTGTTTGCCAGGCAGGCAGGCAGGCAGGCAGGCAGGCAGGGTTTATAAGGGAGGGGAGGGGGCTGCAGAGAACAGCTGGGCAGGGTTCAGTGTTTTTCCATCACCAGTTTCTTGCATACACATAACCTCCTGGAATGAGCTGGCTTCCTCATCTGGAGACATCTGGTCTCTTTTGGGATGTCTTGTGTGATACTAGGTAGGTGGCTTTTCTTTGTAGTAGGATGACTTGGCCTCCTGTTTTATTGACCAGTTCTGCATAAACTTGATTATTATTTGTAAGATGCATAGTCCAGAGAAAAGAGTTGCATGAAAACAAGTATTGGCCCTCATGGGGGTAGCAGCCACTCAAGACGTGGAAGCAATCGCCAGATATTGTCCCAAATGGTACTTGCGACCTGTTCCTGGCTAAAGTCCTTCAACCATTTTTGTATTTTCTAATATGCCTTGTGCTCGTTCCTCAATCTGATCTGTAGAGTTAATATAAAAACAGCTGGATGTGTTGGCCAAAACACATACTCCTCCTTCTTTGGCTAAGAGATAATGGAAAGCGAAACAGGTGTCGATCACCATGAGTGCCAGGGAGTCTAAGGACTTAGCTAATAGGCTGAATGGGTCCCCTGTGTCTTGGGCTCCCTCGGCCATAGCAGCTGTGACATTGTTCAACGTTATTGCATTACAGGTTACCCCCAGCTGATCTGGTGGCCACTGCTGCCCCTATAATGCCGGCTATTATCAGCCCTGTGGTCCTTTTTGCTCTAGTGCGTGGCACAGTGGAATCGGGAGTGTCCCCATAAAGCCCCTGGTTGGTTGGAAAAACATATCCAGGTCCCCAGTTGCCGTGGGTCCAAGCATTGGATCGCTATGCCCCGAGTTTGCTTGGTGATGTTGTAGCTCCTGAAAACATAAGACCAGGGGGAAGGGAAAAAGGTCCCGAGGAGCTGTCAGCCCAGGCACTGGCTAAGCTAAGAGGGAGGGAGGGGGTATTAAATCAAGACAACGGGAGGCTCAGATTTATGCAGCCAGGATAGTTGCTCAATGTGCGTGAGGTACGCAGTTTCATTAAAGTTGGAGTCGATGGAGGAAAGGGTTACATTTGCGCACTGGCAGAGGGGTTCACCGCGAGGGAGCGGCCCTGAATGCTTCACAAGGGGGCTGCGCTGAGCCCAGCTGCCAGGGTTTACGTCTGGGAACAAACAGACTGCTGGCAGACGTTGCCAGGTTTCCTGTGTGTGAGCACACGGGAGCCTTGGGCCCGATAATGAGAAGAATGACAGGGCTGGGATGATGTAAAGGAGCCTGGAAGGGTTGGCTGAGGAGGACATGGGTCAAGTTAGCTGGGGGCCCCTTGGAGATACCACCAGGAATCAGCTGTTGGTGACAGGCCCACTGGGACTGGTGGGAGCTGGGAAACAACCAGTTTCCCAGTGCTCTCAGCGTTGGCATGACCTGGCTAGAAACGGGCACTGCGAGGGATAGAAGAAGAGGAGCAGAGGGAGCCATATTTAGGGTGTTGAAGGAATGTTTTCGCAGCGGTGCCGTGTGGTGACAGAGAGGGGTCAGCGGTACCAGCGATTGGCGGTGGCTGAGAAGCCACAGGCCCACGCAGCGCGTCCACAGTGCTGGTGAATAAGAGCAAAAGGGAGGAGCAGGGCCCAGATCAGAACAAAAAGGAGAAACAGGACCAGGTTCGGTGTCTGTTGGCGAGCTGGGTGGCTCATTGGTTTCTGCAAGTCGCTTCTGGAACGCGTGTCAGCCTGAGATGAATGGCAGAGATGTCGGGTGGTCCGGCGCGGACCGTGTTCAGAGGGGTCCACCTTTATATGGGAAAGGCCTATCCAGCAAGGCAAACCCGGGACCCTAAGGCCATGGGTGTACTCCACACAGCAGGGCATGGTCCTTTCCCGCGCTGCTGAAGTTTGTCGGGAGGGCCTTTTACCAAACTCAGGCTTTTGCCCACAGAAGAGTCCTCAGACCTGTCAGCTGCCTCAGGGAAAGGGAGCAAATCATTAGCAGCCTCACGGATGCATCTCTGGTGAGGCAGACGTTTGGGACATACACCCTCATCAGCCTGGGCCTGGGCCTGTGGTCCCAGCAGAAAAGTGCGCAGGGACCGAGCTCGAGGGGAATCTAGGTGGAAGGTGGTCTCAGGAGGGGACAGAGACGCATGAGGGCTACGGGAGAAGCGGGACCATTTGAGTCTGAAGGATGGCGCTCATCTTTTCCGCCATCCCTGAAGACTGGGGTCCACACGGAATGTGGAATTTCCACTTTATCTCAAGAGCCTCAGCTAGCATCTGAGTTATTTTGCTGATAAGAGCCAGACCATTATCTGAAGGCTAGCAGAAGTCCAAACCTGGGGACGGTGTGCTCTGAGACGCACTGTGAAAGTATCTACAAAAAACAAAAGATCTGTTTTCTTCACCAGGGGGCACGTGAGTGAAATCAACCAGCCAATCCCGTCTGGGGGCGAAGCCAAGGGCCTGGGGCATGCGGGGAGGTGCATGGCCAGGGACAGTCACGAGTGACTTGCTTTATCCGTTTGGCCAAGCGCGAGCAGGAAATCGCAGGGAAAAGAAGGCGGAAAGACCTTCAAATATGACCCAGATAAGCCTAAATTCATAAACCCCCCCGGACGACAGTGAAACGGAAGGAGACTTCCCGAAGCCCGACCTTCACAATTGTACTCAATTTGCACAGAACGCACTTAATTCCACCAGCTCTTGGAGGCTGTCAAACCAACCATCAGGCAACAGTCCAGGGAAGTCACGCTTCACCCCAGCATGTCTGCAGGCGGGACCTCCCCTTCCGTGCAAAGTGGCTTCTCTTAAGTCTTTGCATTCTTGGGGGGTGGAGGTCTCCTGCAGGAGGAGACACCTGGTAAGACCGTCCTGCACTGTCTTACCTCCTACACACCCCAGCTTTAAGCTCAGCTGACCCCATCACAGGTAATGCACCTGCTTGAAGGGCGACGGGGATAATTTCAGGGAGACCAACTCCTGCTTCCCAGGATGTGAATGGAAAACCACAGACCACTGCTCCCTCCTCCCACGCCCCGCACCCGAGTTGGAGGATAAAGTAGGGGAGGAGAATTCTCTGACAAGTGAATGGCTTTAAATGACTGAACTCTGCTAACAGGGTAAAAAGGGTTATCCATTCAATCTGATCTTCCCGATAACACACTGTGATTCAACTCATCAGAATGTAACGACCACCTCGCGTCGACAGGTCACCCACCTGTCACGGAATGTGCATCCACTCTGACCTCCAGCTCTTTAACAGAAGGTGGACGGGCGGGTCAGCACTCTGCACCTGCAAGGACCAGCGGCGGGCTCTGGGAACCCTGGCTCCATCTCTGCACCACGTAAAGGCGGAGACCTTCGAGCATGTCCTCACATCCATCAGGAAAAAAGGACATTCCTGGGACTTGCTCCAGGCGGCCTACCCAGACCGAGCCCGGGACACGCATGGAGCAGCAGATAGCGCGGGGGCGGCCTCCCCAGACCCAGAAACGTCTATTCTCAGCACAAGAGCGAAGGTCGGAGCCTCATTTTGCGTTTCCAGGCGGAAGGCTCAGGGCTGCACCGGACACAGCTGCGGGCACCGCGGGCACCTGCCCTGGGGGCCCCGAGCTCTAGTGCTCGGGCGGGGAGGCTCCGCCCTCGCTGGTACCCGCCGGGCAGGAGCGCGTGCCGCACCGTCTCCCCTGCGGGGCTGGAGGAGCCGGGCCCGGGCGGCCGAGCGGAGAAGGGCGTCGGGACCCGGAGCCACAGCAGCCGGCGGACCGGCAGGACTCCCCCGGCCCCACGCGGGGCCCCGGCCGTGGGTCAGGGCGCAGATCGGCCGCGCGTGGGAGCGGAGGCCAGACCGCGCGCTTCCCGACGGTCTCCGACGGGCTCCGACGGTTGACCCACGGGCTCCGGCGGTTGACCCCACTCCTCCGCCCGGCCCGCGCACTCACCATCTTCATCCCCCAGCCTCGCTTGGGCTCCCGCTGTCGCCGCCCCGGACGCCCGGCGCCGCCAGACCCCCAGGAACCCTGGAACTTGAGTACAATGGCGCGAGCGAATCTCCCTTGAGGGCGGCAGGTACACGCCTCCCAGGCGATTGGATGGAACGCAGAGCACTCCTACCAGATAGGGCTCCGATTGGATGGTAAGCCTAGACCCGCCTGTACACCGCCGATTGGGCGCTTTGCCACCGGGCTCCGCCCCTCCTCAGAATGAATGGCAGGTGGAGGTGACCTGAGTTCTGGCTCGGCTCCCCCTGGCTGGTGCTTTCCCTCTGCGTGCGGCTTTCCTTCTAGCAGACACCACTCTTGGGTGGCTCCATCGCTGCCTCTGCCTCGCAAGTCAATGGCCCCTCCTTTATCCTCCTCCTGCGTGGGAGGATCCTAAGTCCGGGTTTGCAGGCGGAGGAGCCAACCTAGGGACCCAGTTCCCCGGATTCTTTGCAGCTTCGTCTTAGAAATTACCTGAAGGCTGAGCAGTGCCTTAGACAAGAGCTTTATTAGGGAAGAGGGTACAGGATGAGGGAAAGAAGGACCCGCGTGCATGACGGAGCCATCACCAAAAGATTCTTGAACATGAATGTCTTTTGGTTTCTTTGTGTCATCTATTTCTTTGTACAATTAAAAATATTTTAAAGGAAAGGTGCAGGCAGAAATGAAGGTGAGTAGGCAGGCAGGAAGACGAGAGGAAGAAATATTTATTAATTTATTAAGTATGTAACTTGCTCCTTTGGAGGTGATTGACTGAACCGCTGTCCAGTAGGGGTCGCCACATTGGCATTTTCTAACTATCAGCATTTAAGTCCACAGCTTTATGAAATCACAAAAGCAGAGAAAGCAGAACTCTGCTCAGTTGGATCTTACCTTGTAATGGAGACAGCAGGTTACAAAGATATAAAAGCCCATTTGGCAGATGACCTCAGGAATAAAACGTGTGGAAGAGAGGTGTTTGTGGTGTAGAATTTGAGTACTGTCAATTTTTGCATGGGACCAGGTAGAGAAACTGGAGTATGCCCTACTTTAACCACTTTTATTCAGCATTGTGTTGGATTTCCTAGCTAGAGCATAAAGCAAGGAAAGTAAATAAAATTTGGAAAGGGGAAGTATGCATGTTCCAGGACAGATCACAGGTCTCATGTCTCAACTGCTTTATAAAGACTGAAATCATATGAGGGTATAACCTGGGTTTCTGAACACTGGAATATGGCATGTTCTGGTGGAGCAACGGTTAGGTCAGTCACCTCTGAGGGAGTGCAAGACCACATACTTTGGGTTCGAGTCCCAGGCCTGGGTGGAAGGATTCAGTATTAATAACTAAATAAAAAAAATAAAGATGCTTTCTCCTCCTCCCTCTCTCTTCCTACCTGCTTACTCACCTTCATTCCTGCCTGAGCCTTTCCTTTTAAAAAAAAATTATCCAAGGCATCATCTCCAATCGCAATGGCTAAAACCTAGACATCATAGTATTTGTAGGCTAAATAACATGCCTCTCCATGGTGGCTGGGTGACAGAGGAAACCAAAGGAGAATTTAAACAGTGCTTGGAGACAAATGAGAAGACACAAGATACCAGAAACTATAGGATGCAGCAAAAGCAGTACTAAAGGTGCATTGCAATCCAGGCCTACCTCAACAAATAAACCCCCAGTCAACACTCTAACCTGATATCTAAAGCAACCAGAACAATTGCAGCCAAATGTCAGTAAAAGGAAATAAAATTTTGAGCAGAAAATAGAAAAAAAGACAATCCAGAAGAGCAACAAAACAAAAGCTGAATCTTAAAACAAAGCAAAACAAAACATTGGCTAGACTGAAAAACAACAAAAAACTCTCAATGAATTGGAGATGAGAGGGGAGACATTACAACATACTACAGAAAAATTCAGAGCTGAACAGTGGGAGTTAAGACAGGAAAAAAACAGGTTTTATCAGAACTGTTGCTACAGGGAAAAATGAGAGACCAGCACATAGAACGGAGCTGCATTCCTACCAGGGCTTTTGACCCACTGGCCATAGATTAGAGGCTCCCCAAACCCCACTTTAGAATTCACTTGCTAGTGGGACTCACAGAACTGATGCCAACACTCGCTTAGCAGTTTATTAGAGAATTGATCAAAGATACAGGCCAATAGCCAGGTGGATACACAGGGTGAGGGCTGGGAGGGTCCTGAGGGCAGAGGGGCCCATCCCCATTCAGTTGGGGTGCACCATCTTCCTGGTAGGGATGTGCTCACCCCCCAGAAGTCTTTCTCTCTGAACCCAATGCTACTATTGAGATTCTTATGGAGAGTCCCTCACAAAGACACAGTCATGAACTCCATTTCCAGGCCTCCTTCCTCCCCTGGAGGACAGGGTGGAAGGTAGGGCTGATGAGTCCAAGATTCTCACCATAGCTTGGTTTTTCTGGCGACCAGCCCCCTGCCCCAACCACCAGGAAATTGTCCCAAGCCCACTAATCACCTGATGAAAACCAAAGGTGCTTGATAGTGTTCTTATAATCTAGGGGATAACAAGGAATCCTATGTTAGGGTTGAGTCAAAGATCAACTTTCATCTTCTAGTCTCGAAGATACCAAGGGTGAAGGATGAGGGATCAGGGGTGAGATCAGACCCCGAGGGTGAGGACTGAGGGGTGCGATCAGACCCCGAGGGTGAGGACTGAGGGGTGCGATCAGACCCCGAGGGTGAGGACTGAGGGGTGAGATCAGACACCGAGGGTGCGGGGGTACTGCTAACCACCTTAGCAAGATTCTTGCTACACTGGTGATGCAGACTAGAAGACCAGAGGACAGACGTAAGGTCAGGGCCTAGGAGAGCATCTCTGGCCATTGCCAGGCGGCCAGCTACAGGGCGGCCTCATTTTGAGACCAATCATTCAGAGTCTAAAGCAAAAAGAATTGCTTACTTTAAGTGGAGACATGACAAGCCACTGAAATGGCCCCCAAATTAAAAATTTTCAAAATAGAAACAAAGGGCCACTGGAACATTCTTCAGCTTGTCATTCTGAAGGTCAAAATCCCTCCCCGTACCCACAAACAGAGGCCTCTGCGGGTGAGGGGATCCCCTTAGAAAAAGGAGTTCATGGCTCTGCTCTGGGGACCCAAAGTGAGGACAGCACTGTGAGTGCCCGGTCACAACAGACCCGGCTTCCTGCACCAACCTCAAGAAGGACCCCCCCAGGGTCTTCCAAGCACCCCCCACTCCCGCCCTGTAAAAGCCCGACTGGGCCTAGGTTTGTGCTTCTTTTGGCCCCGGGTAAAAGGGGCCCAGGGACTTTTGAACAGCTAGTTCTTTTCCTCTGTTTTCCTTTTCTCATGCCCCCACTCCCACCTTTAATTTAGTATTTAGTTTGGTCTTAGCAGGGAGCACCACGCTGGCCTGCTGGCAGACGATGACCGGCTAGCGATGACGGCTGGCACCTGGAGCCCTGGACCAGGCCACCTGCCAGGGTGAAGCTGGCCTGCACGTCTTGACCCAGATGGGGGCGCCCACAGAGCAAACCCGGTAGCCAGAGGTACTTCCCAGAATTCAGGCCGGAATCACCCCAATATCGTACAACTATACAAAGTGACTGGAGCCCCAGAGACCTTCTGCTGGGTCACTAAGCAGGCGAGCAGAGGAGAACCAGCAGGACGCCCAGCAGGAGCAGGACCCAGGACCACAGGAGAGAGGGCCCAGGCAGATGCTCGCAGGCCCTGCTGTGTTCTGTACTCACAAGAAAGGCATTGTCCACAGGAGCTTAAAGCCAGAGGATCTGCCGGTCTGAACCGACTGAACATCAAGGTGTGGACAGGCAGGGGACGAGCTCAGGGCTGCCCCAGGTGGACGGCCCTGACATGCCCTTTGTGCTGCCCCAGAGCTGGCTGAGGCGCAGAGGACTGTGGCCCCGTCTGTGCGTGTGGAGCACGGTAGCATCCTTTTCACGATGTGCCCCGGCTCTGTACTTTGTAACGGACAGAACAATTCTGGGGCGCTGCAGCCATGGGTACCAAGCAGGAGAGACCAGGCAGCCCTTTATCTGAGATGTGAAAACCTACTCCAGAAATTCCTGATCCTCAATCCCAGTGAGAGAAGTACTATGAAGAACCAATCGATGAACAAGGGACACCAAAAGGGACTCGGCCTCATGGGGAGCCGCTCCCGACTACCGGAATCCCTGGCAGAAGCGAAATGTTATCCATAGGCTATGGTGGGACCAGATCGAGATGTACTAATGAGCCAGAAGCCCAAAGAAGTGATGGCTTAGTCACCTGACCCTGTGTAGCTGGAGGCCAGAGGCGGGGGCTGGACCACGGCCCGGTCGCCCCTGCTTCTGCTGAGCCCATGGGAGAGCTGTCCTCCCCATGCCATGTGGTTCAGCGGAGGGTCTGCCAACCCAAAGTAGGGGTGTCAGCGAGACCAGCACCCCCACCTATCCTGTGCTCTGTGAGCCAGAAAGCAGGGGGACTGGGACCACCAAGAGTCAGGGTGGAAGGCCCAGGCCGAGCCTGGGATACAGGCCACCCCCAGCATCACCCTGAGGGTGGTCCTAAGGCTCCCCCAGCCCTGAAGCAGCAGCCGCCTCCAGGCCTGGAGCAACCAGCTGCCCCCCAGGAGGGCACCCCCCAAAGGGAAACTCCCTCCAGGCTGCACAGCCCTGTGAGGGACCCTCGCCTTTCTGACAACGGCCAGGGCCAGCAGCGTGGGGCTGGGCTGGCTGGGAGGCTCCTCGACTTTATTCTAACACTTTTCCACTGTAGACCACCCAGCAGGAAGTCAGAACTGGATGGCTGAGACCTGGATGCAAAGCTGGTGGGGAGGCCACTGTAAATGAAGGTCCAGCAAGAGGGTGTGGCCACCAGCAACAGCTGAGCAGGGAGCCTGTGAGCCAGCGTAGATGCCTGGAAGACCGAGAGAACTTGGTGCAGGAGAGCAGAGGATGGTGCCGACTGCCAACAGGCTTCTCTGCCTGGGATGCAAGTCAAGGAGGAAACAGGACCTTGGTGGCATTCAAAAGCATCACATACAAAATAATGGGTGGGCCTAAAGGATGCTGGGAGATGCCTGGGAGACGAGGAGGCCAACCCTCTGCCCCAAACCGGACCAAACTTCAGAGACTGGATCGTTGTTTCTCCCCTCCTACTCTTCTTCCTCTTGTCTTTAGTTTTTGTTCGAGAGGGAACAGGGTTCTGTAGAAATAAAAAGTTTATAAATGGAGGAACATTTAATATCTTCTTTTTTTTTTTTAAAGGAAAGGCACAGGCAGGAATGAAGGCAGAGGCAGGAAGAGAGAGGAGGAAGCATTGGATTTATGTTTAGTTGTTCATCTTGGTTGTTCGTCTGTCCCACGGCCGTGAATCCAGGTCCTTGGGATGGATGTGGACTGTGCTTGGTGACAGACAGTGGACCCAAGCCCTACTCCACCAGGGTGCACCTTTCTTTTTAGGGAGGGAGGGAGAAGGGGAAGAAACATTTTAGTTTATTTCAGTTGCTTAATGTGGTTCCCCCCACAACCTTCAGGCCAAGAACCCGGGACCTTGGGCTTTGCATGGTCCACACCCCCGCTGTCTCAGAGGCCTGAGCCACAAAGCCACACCCCTAACATCTTATTTTCCGAGTTGCTTTTAATGCCGGATGCTGGGAGGTGGGTACTGATTTGACTGGGTGTCATTCCTGCTGTCAGGGCGGTCAGCACAGGACTGTCACTTCCTTGAGCAGGTATGAGAACAATGATATTAATACCAACAAATAACAATGACGCTGTTAGCCAAAGACTTTCTATACCATCGCAGTCCCTTTTAACAACAATTTCTCATTCAATGGACAGAGAAGTGAATGCTGTAGGGTTAAGAAGTTTGCAGAGAGTTGAGCTGGTGAGCGGCAGAATCTGTTCTCTCTGCCCTGGCGTGGATGGCCCCCTGTGGTTGTGGAGTCCTTGTTTGGCTTCCTTTTGAGGATTGGAATACCTTCTCTTAAGTGGATCAATCAGTACTAGGAGCTCAGGCAACTGACCAGCCCGCGTAGTACTCTGAGTTAGCTCGTCTGCAGACCCTTCAGTCCTTCTCTGCACGAGGACACTGTTCTGAGTACAAATCTTAACTGGAAAATGTGGATGAAAAAGGGAGCTGTCCAGAGTTCTGGAAATACCGTGGGTGTAGGGTAGTGCCTTGCAGGCCTCTTGGTCCCCCTCTTGTTGCAGTCTGCTCAGGTCCTAAACTGGAGGGTGATGGCCAGCAAGAGGGCCTCCCGTCTCCTCTCCTGCCTCATGTCAAAATCTTATGAGCTAGCAAGCAAATACAGAGGGATGTCTTCAGGATGAACTCCTCTTGTATATTTATTATCCACTTTCTAGAGTACTAAGTCACTTTCCTTAGCCCAATCCTTTTTAAAAATCATGTGTAATATGTACACATGAATACGGTTGAGATTCTGACTTCTGGAGAGATGTTAGGAGCTGGATATGTATATAATATGTGTAAGAATTGCCAAGGAATTGTATGTATGGGCCAGCAAAGATGTGCTTTCATATTACTGGAACTAGAAATATGAGTAAAATGTACTGCTTGTCCTCAAGGAACAGATACACTGGCTAAAGTATATTCACAAGTATTTGCACCTTGAAATAAGTGCCTTGGAATAAACTTAAAGGAGGTGAAAGACCTGTATCAAGAAAACTATAAGACATTGCTATAAAAAAAACCAGAAAATGATGCAAAGAGGTGGAAAGGTATTCTATACTCGTGGTTGGGAAGAATTAACATTGTTAAGGAGGCATTCTTAAAGCAATATATAGATTTAATGCAATCACATGACAATTCATTTGGCATTTGGCATTTCAAGAAAATAGAACAAAAGTTTTTCAATTTGTATGCGGACACAAAAGACCTGGAAAAACCAAAAGAATCATGAGAGAGAACAAAAAACCCTGGAGGTAGCACATTTTCAGATTTTGAACTATAATACAAAACAACAGTGAAGAGTATGGCACCCAAATATTAAAAACAAATACACAAATCAGTGGGATAGAACTGAACACTCAGAAATAAACCCACACCTATATGATCAGTTAATTCATGACAAAGAAGTCATCAGCATATGATGGAGAAAGGAAAGTCTTTTCAATAAACGATGGGAAAATTGGGCACCAACATGCAGAAAAACTAGATGACACTTTAATACCATACAACACATTTTATTTAAAATGAATCAGAGACTTTAATGTAAGATGACAAACCATAAAATACATGAAAGAAAGCACAGACAATATCCTGCATGATATCAGCACTGGAGGGGTCTTTGCAAACTCAACTCCAATGGCAAGGTAAACAAAAGTAAAAATAAACAACTGTAACTGTATAGAACTAAAAAGCTTCCACGGAGAAAAATAAAGTATCAAAACAAAAAGATATTCCACTGAATGGTAGAAGATATTTGCACATCGACTATCTGACAAGACATTAAAATCCAAAATATATAACAAACTCACACATGTCCACACAGATAAACAATCCAATAAAAATGGGCAGAAGATCTGAATAGACACTTCTTCAAAGAAATATGAAAGACCAACAGGCAGAGGAAAAGATGTTTTATCTCCCTTGTTATTAAGGAAATGCAAATCAAAGTCACAATGAAACATCACCTCATATCTGTGATAATAGTTATTATGCAAAGGACTGAAAACAAGTTTGGCAAGGATACAGAGAAAATAGAAAACTTTATACTGTTGGTAGGGGCTTAAATATGTGCAGCCTTTATGGAAAGCAGGATGGGGATTCCTAAAAAAATTGACCATGGAAATGATGTAAAATTCCATTATCCCACTTCTGGGTATTTACCCAAAAAACACTAACTCAAAGAGATAGGTTTATCCCCATATTTATTTTAGCCTTATTCACCATAGCCAAGAATTGGAAACTCCCTAAGTGCCCATCATCAGATGAGTGGATAAAGAAGATATAATTTATATACACCACAAAATACCACACAGCCCTAAAAAAGATGAAACCCTGATGGTTGTGACAACATGGATGAAACGAAATGTTTTTTGCTAAGTGAATTAAGTCAGGAGAAAGACTGATATCAGATGACCTTATTTTCATGTGGAATATTTTAAAAAAAGCAAACCAAACCAAAGACTAACCCTTGATTTTTGACAATAGAACTGAGGTTTCCAGAGGAGTGGTGGGGCTCAATAGAAAGTTGTGAAGCAGTATTGGAAATTTGACATTGGGTACGGTATTTTATCATATGTTTGATGACCAGTGAATCTGCACTAAATTTATATTATTTTGAAAAGCAAAGGTGCAATATATATAATACACACATATATTAATGTAGGCTTACATTAAGAAATAAGGAAAATCTCAAACATTTTGACCCCAACACCTTGAAAAATAATAAAACCAAAATTTAATAGAAGGAAGAAAACTGTAAATATTAGAGTGGAAAGAAGTAAAACAGATACCAAAAAGACAATACCAAAGAACAATGAAACCAAGGGTTTGCTCTTTGAAGAGATAAACAAGATTGACAGATCTCTAGCTAGGCTCACCAAGAAGAAAGAAAACTCCAATGGAATGAGTAATATAAAAGTTATCACGGATACCACAGAAATATGAAGAAAGGATTGTAAGAGAATATTAAGCACAACTATATGCCAATAAAGTTGATAATCTATTTTAATGGACACAATTTTAGAATGATATATCAATAGTGAATCAGGAAGAAAACATGAACAGACCAATAATGAATTTGAAAATTGAAACAGTAATCAAAAATCTCACCCTCTAACAAACAACAAGATGACTTTAGTAAATTCTCCCAAAACTTTAAAGATGAACTAACCAATTCTTAAAATCTTACAAAATGTCTGAAAATATTTAAAGAGAGATCACACACAGTGCTTTTTTCTGAATATAATAAAGTTAGAAATAAAAAAACAAGAGGAAAACTGAAAAATTCAAACTACCAGTTCAATGAAGACATCACAGGGGAAATTATGAAATACTTAAAAGATGAATGAAAAGGAAAACACAACACAACAAAACATAGGAAAGGGCATGTCTTTTATGGCTCAGGTAACTGAAGTGGCTGGGATGGTGCCTGTAAAATCCAAGGAGCAGAGTTCATGATCTGGGGCCAGGGGGAAAACCCAAAATAACCAAGTAAATAAAAATGCTTCTTCTTCCTCTTCCTTCCCTCCTCTCTTAAAAAAAGCAAAATCAGAGCAAAAAATTTAGGGTACAACAAAGCTGTCTAAGAAAGCTATAGCAAAAATGCTTACATTAAAAAAAACAAGAGGTGCGCCCTGGTGGAGCTGAGGCTGGGCGCACTCCAAGGTCCCAAGTTCATGTTCTGGGGCAGGGGTTGCAGGGGGAACCAAGATGAACAATTAAATAAAAATAAATAAGAAGCTTCTTCCTTATCTCTCTTCCTGCCTGCCTGGAAACTTTTCTTTAAAAATAATAAAAATAATAAAGAAGAATTAGGAAATACTCCAGTCTAGTTCTGAGGAATTATAACTACACCGAATAACTAAACCTCTGAGTCTATGTTTTCTAGAATAAACTATGTAGGTTTGCCTATAGAGACTAAAGATCAAACACCTATAACTTAGGGTGTTTTTCTTTATGATTTTCAATTTTGGGGTTTGTAGTTGGAAGTGCTGCTTTTGTTTTACTTGTACTACATATCCCATGTCCTATTAGATGTTTAGTCACATTATTAAACTTGGGTCTTTCCTGTTTTAACTCTGGGGATCATCAAAATAAATTTCTTGCAAATAAAAATGAAGCAGAAGGTGCAGTAAGATACTGCACACACTCACAACAAAGATATAGTGACTGGAAAACATTCTAGCAATTTCTTATAAGATTAAACTCATTATGATTCAAATGTTCAACTCTTAGTATTTACTGAAGTAATTGAAAGCTAAATTTTAAATAAAAGCCTGGGTGTGGATATTTATAGCCACTTTCTTCAGAATTATTAAAAGCTGGAAATAAACCCAATGTCCTTCAACCGATGACTGCATAAAAGAACTGTGGTGAATTCATAAATGCATGCTATTCAGCAAACAGAATAGAATTTGTGTCACAAAATGACATGGATGAATCTTGAATGCATGCTAAGGAATTCAAGAGGCTATCTATGATGATTCAATATATATGACTTAGAAAAGGCAAAGTACAGGGATGGAAAGCCACCAGTAGCGGCCAAGGGATGGAGTAGGGACAGGTGGCTGCAACACAGAGAACTCTGAAGAGGGATACAAAACTCTCTAAGTTGTCAGAACCCACAGAGTCATACAACAAAAAGCATCTATTTCATTCTGTGCACATTTAAAAAAACTTGGGCAGGACACTGGGAGAACTCAGGTGGAAGGCAGTGTCCAATGAACCTAACTGTATTACAAGGGTGTGACAGAACCACAATGATGAAGCAAGCGAAAGAGGGGCCAGACATAAGGAACTTTGGGAGACCATTTTGATTGGACCTGTAAGACTAAAGCACTGTACACAAACCTTGTACTCCGGGTGGAAAACGCGTTTCTCCACAATGGTATGGGTTAGTAATTCTAAAACTATGTACTAGCAAGTCTGCTGTAGATGTGGTAATTTTTATCATGAAGGTGACAGAGGGATCATTCTAGAATGAACTTCGTTTGATTGGAGTTGAAAATATCACTATACACCCATGCCTATTGTTTAGAAGGAAGAAAGGGAAAGAACGAAGATGCATAGAAGGAAGGAGAGAGAGAAGAAAGGAAGGAGAGAAGGAAGTGAGGAAGGAAGGAGACAAGGAAGGAAGGAAGAGAGGGAAGGAGGGAGGGAAGTGAGGAAGGAAGGAACATCTTTATTTTATTGAGTTGTTCAGCTTCAATTTTTAACCCTGACCTTGGGCCTTGAATTTGAGTCCTTGGTTTGTATGTGGCTCACTCACATCTCTCTCTCTCTCTCTCTCTCTCTCTCTCTCTCTCTCTATATATATATATATATATATATAGGCAGTATACATGCATATATATACAGATGTATGTATAACTGTATTTATATTCCTAAAGACATCGCCAAACTCTGTTGAGAGGTCTAGAAGCAATGACAGCCCAACATCAATGGACACATCTAGCTCCCAGACTGTGGCTTCTAAATACCATTCTCTAATACAAAGAGCCAGGTTTTCTTTGAGAAATGGCTAGTTCTAATTGTTTGGGAATTCTAAATGCTATCCAGGGGATGCTGACATACAGCCAGGCTGAGGGTAAGGGATGCATTCACTCTAAGTGATTTCCATGGGTGTCTCAGAGCAGCCTCTAAGTTTAGGGAGGGTGGGGTTGACTGGTTAAAAAAATAAAATGATGACTCTAGATAACTTGAAGACTTACTTGCTGCAGGAAAAATGTCTTCTCAGCACATCTATTTTTACTTGGTTTGCTTTAGAGTGAGGGTTCATTTCAGGCATAGTAGTTTGTTTGGTCCTCTGTTACAAATCGTGACCAGCCTACATCTACCAAAAGGGAGACAAAGAATTTGTGAGCATGGGGAGTGCATCACGTGTCTTCAAATTTCTCTGTGATTACGTATTTAAAAAAACTTGGGGGTGGTGAGTAGGAACTTCTCTCTCCTTACCTGATTTTTTTGAAATAAATGTTTACTTCTTGAATAAAAACAGACATAGTGTTGCAATTTCTAACGAAATAGGATGCTTCTTAATCTTCTACACATGTATCCTAACATTTAAGGTTTTTGCTAGTTGTGTGTCATTCCATGTCAGAGAAGCTTTTGAAATTAAAATAGTTCTTCAATCAAAAATAAAACAAAACAAAATAAAAAACCAAAAACCAAAACTCCAAAACCTAAATGTTGGGGTTTTGGTTCCCTAAACTCAGCCTCAAGACATTTCCCTGAATTAGTCCCAATGTTTCCATCTTTTTTCATTCTCCCCAGGGAATAATTCCTAGTAGTTTTTATTATATTAGTCTTTATTTTTATTGAGGTGTTCACGCTGGTTGTTTCCCCCCTCACCTGGAACTCCAACCTAGTGGTCTATGGCCTGTGCACCTTCGGAGGCGACTGACTTAACTGCTGCCCCACCAGGGAGGTAATTTCTATATGTGAATGAAGGATTTAATCAAGCCTTGCTTCTTCTAAATCTTATAGTAAAATTCACACGCCAGAAAGTCATACCATGGATTTTCTGCTGTCATGTATCCTCCCTGCGCAGAATTGAGGTTGTGGACAGGCCTGGTTAAGGAGCCTGCCGTCCTTGGGCGTTCAATGGAAAAAAAAAAGGATAAGTGCTCTATGAGAATTAGCCCTTTAATTCCCCCAAACAACATATTGCTTTCATGATTTCCTGGCAGGACATTAAAAGAAACTCCAAAGGAGATGGGGCAGAAATAGTGTTACCTTCCTCCACAAACTCCCCAACCTTTTGGGAAGGCGCACACCTGGAACTATGGGTCCAGAGGGTCTGTGTACAATATATAAGAGCTAGCGTGGCAAGGCTGTGGTCCCCTCCTAAGGGGGGCTGTCACTCACCTGTGCACCTGAGTTTCCCTCCGTAGAAGCAGGAGCTGAGTCCTCCCATTCCGATGTTGCTCTCTTTTTGAATAAAACTGCTGAGCTGTCTGTCCTGCATCAGCCTGGGTCCAAGGGCCCTGCAGTGAGCTGGACAGCGTGTGGACCGGAGGGAAGAAGAGACAGCCTGGAGGGACCCACAGGTTGTCGAGAAAGGACTTTGAAGAGGCAGGTACCGGTATTTCTGTTAGAGCCGATGACACTAAGGCCTCAAATACTGGTTCTAGAACGCCCACGTGGTTCTGAGAACAACGGTCTAGCACTGGGGCGCCACCAGCCCTGCCCCACAACTGAGGATGCGGGAGGCTGGCCACACTGCGCATGCCCACGAGTGGAGCCTGGAGGAGGCGGGGCTGTATAAAGGGCGGGGCGAGAGAAAGGAACAGGCCAGATGAAGGGAGGGGTCGGGTGCGAGGGAGGGGCGGGGTTAAATAAGGAGTGGGTTGAGATGATGGGGG